>WNWK01051746.1:0-12386 GCA_009830355.1 Cherax destructor | reverse complement strand
ATATAATAACATATATTTTACAATGTAAAATATTAAAAAAAAAGGGGAAATGGAAAAAAAGTCACTCTGATTTTTTGGGTTATCCGGGTTTCTACATATGTGCTATGTTGAAATGTATTTAACTTATTTTGTTACCTAAAAAAAACTTACTTACTTATCACCAACAGGAGAAGGAGGATCAGCAGATGAAGCAGCCTCGTACCCACGTGATGTTGGTGTCAAGTCTTCGGGTAACCGACCAACAAAAACAACCCCCCTCTACTGCTCCTGATAACTCGCCTAGCTCAGATACTCCGCCTTAACAAAACATTGCTAACTCGCATTTCAATGTCAAATTGAACGCACGACTGTCAAATTATTATTTACAGTGGGAAAAGCTAAACCCGTAGGACTCATGGATTACTGGAAAAAATGAGATAATTAAGGTAGATGCGAGGGGAGGGTAGTATCAGTTCCCTGAATTACCAGCCCTTCACCAGCGTTACAGCCCTTCACCAGCGTTACAGCCCTTCACCAGCGTTACATCCCTTCACCAGCGTTACAGCCCTTCACCAGCGTTACAGCCCTTCACCAGCGTTACATCCCTTCACCAGCGTTAAAGCCCTTCACCAGCGTTACAGCCCTTCACCAGCGTTACAGCCCTTCACCAGCGTTACATCCCTTCACCAGCGTTACAGCCCTTCACCAGCGTTACAGCCCTTCACCATCGTTACAGCCCTTCACCAGCGTTACAGCCCTTCACCAGCGTTACAGCACTTCACCAGCGTTACAGCCCGTCACCAGCGTTACAGCCCTTCACCAGCGTTACAGCCCTTCACCAGGGTTACAGCCCTTCACCAGCGTTACAGCCCTTCACCATCGTTACATCCCTTCACCAGCGTTACAGCCCTTCACCAGCGTTACAGCTCTTCACCAGCGTTACAGCACTTCACCAGCGTTACAGCCCTTCACCAGCGTTACAGCCCTTCACCTGCGTTACAGCCCTTCACCAGGGTTACAGCCCTTCACCAGCGTTACAGCCCTTCACCAGCGTTACAGCCCTTCACCATCGTTACAGCCCTTCACCAGCGTTACAGCACTTCACCAGCGTTACAGCCCTTCACCAGGGTTACAGCACTTCACCAGCGTTACAGCCCTTCACCAGCGTTACAGCCCTTCAACAGCGTTACAGCCCTTCACCATCGTTACAGCCCTTAACCAGCGTTACAGCACTTCACCAGCGTTACAGCCCTTCACCAGCGTTACAGCCCTTCACCAGCGTTACAGCCCTTCACCAGCGTTACAGCCCTTCACCAGCGTTACAGCCCTTCACCAGCGTTACAGCCCCTCACGCGAGCTCACGCGAGCGAGCGAGTGAGATCGCGTGATTTTTTTTTTTACACATCAGTTTTACAGGTTGTTATCCTACCTCAGCTCATTCCAAAGCCCAGCCCCCAGGATGCGACCCACACCAGTCGGTTAAGACCCAGGTACCTACTTGCTGCTAGGTAACAGGAACAGCAGGTTTATGGAAATGCCCACTGTTTCCACTCATACCGGGGAACGAACACCGAACGTGTGTTACCAAGTACAGTAAGGAATACAGTACAGTAAGGAATACAGTACAGTAAAGAATACAGTACAGTAAGGAATACAGTACAGTAAGGAATACAGTACAGTAAGGAATACAGTACAGTAAAGAATACAGTACAGTAAGGAATACAGCACAGTAAGGAATACAGTACAGTAAGGAATACAGTACAGTAAGGAATACAGTACAGTAAAGAATACAGTACAGTAAGGAATACAGCACAGTAAGGAATACAGTACAGTAAGGAATACAGTACAGTAAGGAATACAGTACAGTAAGGAATACAGTACAGTAAGGAATACAGTACAGTAAGGAATACAGTACAGTAAGGAATACAGTACAGTAAGGAATACAGTACAGTAAGGAGTACAGCACAGTAAGGAATACAGTACAGTAAGGAATACAGTACAGTAAGGAATACAGTACAGTAAGGAATACAGTACAGTAAGGAATACAGTACAGTAAGGAATACAGCACAGTAAGGAATACAGTACAGTAAGGAATACAGCACAGTAAGGAATACAGTACAGTAAGGAATACAGTACAGTAAGGAATACAGTACAGTAAGGAATACAGCACAGTAAGGAATACAGTACAGTAAGGAATACAGCACAGTAAGGAATACAGTACAGTAAGGAATACAGTACCTGGAGTCTACCTGGTGAGAATTCCAGGGGTCAACGCCCCCGCGGCCCGGTCTGTGACGAGGCCTCCTGTTGGACCAGAGCCTGATCAACCAGGCTGTTACTGCTGGCCGCACGCAGTCCAACGTACGAACCACAGCCTGGCTGGTCAGGTACCGACTTTAGGTGCCTGTCCAGTGCCTGCTTGAAGACAGCCAGGGGTTTGTTGGTAATCCCCCTTATGTATGCTGGGAGGCAATTGAACAGTCTTGGGCCCCTGACACTTATTGTGTTGTCCCTCAACGTGCTAGTGGCACCCCTGCTCTTCATTGGGGGGATGTTACATCGCCTGTCGAGTCTTTTGCTTTCGTAGGGAGTGATTTTTGTGTGCAAGTTTTGTACTAAGCCCTCGAGAATTTTATATGTGTATATAATAATGTATCTCTCCCGCCTGCGTTCTAGAGAGTACAGGTTTAGGAACTTCAAGCGTTCCCAGTAGTTGAGGTGGTTTATCGCACTTATGCGTGCGGTGAAGGTTCTCTGCACATTTTCAAGGTCAGCAATTTCACCAGCTTTGAAAGGTGCAGTTAGTGTGCAGCAATATTCCAGCCTAGATAGAACAAGCGATCTGTAAAGTGTCAACATGGGCTTGGCATCCCTGGTTTTGAAGGTTCTCATTATCCATCATGTCATTTTTCAAGCAGATGCAATTGCTACTTTGTTATGGTCCTTGAAGGTGAGATCCTCTGACATGATCACTCCCAGGTCTTTGACATTAGTTTTTCGCTCTATTGTGTGGTTGGAATTAGTTTTGTACTCCGATGAGATTTTAATTTCTTCACGTTTTCCGTATCTGAGTAATTGAAATTTCTCATCATTGAACTTCATATTGTTTTCTGCAGGCCATTTAAAGATTTGGTTTATGTCTGCTTGGAGTCTTGCAGTGTCTTCAACGGTGGACACTGTCATACAGATTCGGATGTCATCTGCAAAGGAAGACACAGCACTGTGGCTTATGTCCCTGTCAATGTCTGATATGAGGATGAGGAATAGGATGGGAGCAAGTACTGTGCCTTGTGGAACAGAGCTTTTCACAGTAGCTGCCTCAGACTTTACTCTGTTGACTACTACTCTTTGTGTTCTACATGTTAGGAAATTATAGATCCATCTACCAACTTTTCCTGTTATTCCTTTATCACGCATTTTGTGTGCTATTACACCATGGTCACACTTGTCAAAGGCTTTTGGAAAATCTGTGTATATAACATCTGCATTCTGTTTATCTTCTAGAGCATCCAGATTATTATTATAATCAAATAGAAGCGCTAAACCACAGGGGTTATACAGCTAGAGCATCCAGAACCTTGTCGTAGTGGTCCAGTAGTTGGGACAGACAGGAGCGGCCTGCTCTAAACCCATGCTGTCTTGGGTTGTGCAACTGATGGGTATCAAGATGGGTGGCGATCTTGCTTCTTAGAACCCTTTCAAAGATTTTTATGATATGGGACGTTAGCGCAATTGGTCTGTAGTTCTTTGCTATTGCTTTACTGTCCCCTTTGTGGAGTGGGGCTATGTCTGTTGTTTTTAGTAGCTGCGGGACGATCCCAGTGTCCATACTCCCTCTCCATAGGATGTTAAAAGCATGTGATAGGGCTTCTTGCAGTTCTTGATGAACACGGAGTTCCATGAGTCTGGGCCTGGAGCAGAGTGCATGGGCATGTCATTTATTGCCTTTTCGAAGTCATTTGGCGTCGTGATGATGTCAGAAAGGCATGCGTCTGTCAAGTTCTGTGGCACTCTAATAAAAAATGCACGATTCGTCGCTCAGCCTTGCTGGTGAGCGGACGTGTGCGGTCTTCCCTGGTGGCGTTTGGCAAAAGCTTGGATTTGCAAATGGCGCTGGGTGGTAGGAAGAGGGTCAACACGGTTTGTGTGGACTTGATCCATGGGGCAGTGACTGCAGAGAATATGGCCGTGCTTCTGCCTGACATATTAAGGAGAACTTATGGTATAGAGAACGACATGTTGTCTGGGGTGGCCATGAATGGAATTAAGAGAATTTTTGTGAAGTTTGGTGCTACCAGTGCTTACGAGACAATCGTGGAAAAGTACCAGGAACGCAGCATGTACATAAACCCAGGTGTTACTGTGCAACTTCGTGATGTCTCCAGAAGGTACACATGGATAAAGGTTCGCAATGTGCCTTTTGAGGCAGATTCAATGGACATGACATCAGTGTTTGATAAATACGGACCATTCATGCGGCAACACAAGGACGTTGGGCCGGGGGCCCATATGAGGGGCTGCCGGATGGGTCTTATGTTTTGAAGATGTCTCTTAAGTACCCCATCCCGTCTTATGTAATATTAGAGGAATTTCGCACGCAAGTTTTCGTGACATATGCGCCAACAACGGACGTGTCGCCTATGTGGGGATATGGACACATGGCGGCCTTGTGTGACAGGAGGCAGGAGGCCAGAGGTGCTCCTTACCAGCATAGCAGGCAGCAGTGGACTACGCAACAGGATGACTGTAGTCCTGAGGAGGCGAATAGGAGCGCCGAGCGGGGAGGGGTGGGAGGGCAGGACGACTTGCAAGTGTCGGCCTGTGTCACCCTTCCTGACAATTCGCCTATGAGTGGGAGATCCGCTGTGGGCGGTGACGACGTCGCTGAGGGGGTGGAAGGTGATGGCGGGGAATCCACACGATCCTTGGTGGAGGACATCATCAGTATGACGGAGGAGGGCGTGGACAGGGCCTTGGGTCTGAGTCAAGAGACTGCAGCTGTGGAGTGCGTTCAGGCGAGTGGTGGGGCAATGGGCGGAGAGTTCATACAGACAGGAGTTGTGGAAGTGGATGTTCATGCGGAGGAGGGGCATGTGGCTGACATGCAGGTGGACCTAGGGTCGAGGAAACGAGCAGCTGTAATGTCGGATCCAGAGGATGTGCTAACACCAGCGCAAAGGCCTGGCAAAAGCTGTGGGCAGCTGTGGTACATGAGGGTGGTGTGGGGCCTAAAGGACAAAGGCCTACGAGGAATGCCGGGGCATTCCAAGTGAGGATTCAAAATGAGTCATAAAGGGGCAGAGTATCCAAGGAAAGCCACCTTTGTCTTATTCCGGTGTCTAACGGTCAATGTTAATGGTTTGTGTAATGTGCGGAAGAGAGATTGGTTAGGGAGGATTTTGGGACGCTATCAGGTGGATGTGGCTTGTGTGCAGGAGCACAATTATAAGATGGGTAGTGAGTTGGTCATAGCAGGGTATGTCGTGTATGTTGGGTATACATGTAGGTTGAAAGGAGGAGCAGCTGTTTTGATTCGGGAAACCAGCCCGTTTGTTGTGAGCCATTGGGAAGTGAGCGGGATGGTAGGATTGTTCGAGTTGAGGGCTTATGGGGTAGGGAACGCGTAGGTTTTATGAGTGTATATGGGCCAGCAGAGGGTGATGGGGAGTTAAAAGTAGGTTTGTGAGGGATGAGCTAGTGTATCACCCTGGGTCGATGCCGGTAGTGTCGATTGTAGGTGGGGACTGGAATTGTGTGACTAGTCAGCGGGATGTGGAGCCACGGGAGCGGGGCATGTGGTAGGATCATTGGGGACCTGCTCTATGGAGTGGGTTGCGAGATGTAAAGGGGGTGGAGGTGAATATACTTTTGTGAGGAAAGGATATGCTGCAAGATTGGATAGAATATATGCGAATCGAGCGGTTGAGGTGCAGAGATTTGAAACTGTGGACATGGCATTCTCGGATCATCGGGGTATTAGTGAATTTGGCGTGGATGGATTGCCTAGGAGATATGGGGGTATTGGAAGTTGAATGTGGGTTTGCTTAAATGGGGGGAAGGGAGGGTTTGCAGAGTTGTGGGAAAATTTGTGGGGGATGGGGGAAGTGGGCGAGATGTGATTTCTTGGTGGGATACAGTGGCTAAGGTACGCATTAAGGAGTTTTATATTGGGTGTGGGAGGGAGAAAGGCAGGTTATCGTATGGGTTGCAGAGGTATTTGGAAGGGCAATTAAGGGAATGTCATGTAGGGGTTAGGAGACCTATCCAGTACAAATAATAGAGGGTTTGAAGGAGCAGATCAGGGACATCCAAAATATGCATTTTGATGGAGCGAGGGTGGCTGGGGGATTGGAGAGGGTGATGGGGAGATAGGCCATCTGCCTGTGTTTTGCGTGAGCAGCGACGTAAGAGAGAGGCTATGAGCACAATGAATGTTGTGGTGAGGAAGGACCTGGGCGGTTATAGGGAGGGTCAGATGTTGTGGACGACAGAGGAATGAGTGGATATATAGATGCGTTTTTGGTGAGTCGATGGGAGGGGGATATTGACGAGGAGGCGTTACATGTGATGGGAGGGGGTGCGGTGTGAGTTGGACGATGATAATAGGGAGAGTTGGGAGGGTTGATAACAGAGGAGGAAGTATGGAGGGCTGTAATGGGCATGTGCATAGGCAAGTCCCCAGGTTTAGATGGTTTACCTTGTGAGTTTTATGTGGAAAATTGGGGAGTGTTGAAGGGGTTTTTGGTAGTTTTGTTTAATGAAATGAAGCATAGAAGGGTATTAGGGGACATACAGCGGACAGGTGTAGCGGTGCTGGTGCCGAAGCAAACACCGTGTGTGTACATTACCGATTACAGAGTGCTTACCCTAATGTGCTGTGATTATAAGATCTACGAAAAATATTGGGGAATCGTCTGAAGAGTGTGGTTGGCAGGGTGATAGATGAGGGACAGTATGGGATTCCGGGCAGATCAATGTATGAGGGACACGGCGTATCAGGGATTTCATTGACTGGAATCGGATGGAAGAGGAGGCTGGGGTTTTAGCATTAGTTTGGGAGGGCCGCATATGATAGTGTTCACCGTGAGGCATTGTGGAGATTCATGAGATGGCAGGGGTTCGGGGCTGAAGTGGTGGGATGGGCACAGTCGTTATATGAGGGAGCGCGTGTGCGTGTGCAGGTGAATGGTTTTTTAGGGAGACATATTGAAATGGCAAGGGGATTGAGGCAGGGGTGTCCTATTTCGCAGTTGTTGTTTGCCTGTGTTCAGGATCCCCTCTATAGGGAGATAAGGAGATGTCTTGAGGGAAATGTGACGGTCGATAGGGTAAGGGGAGTGGGTATTGTGGGATATGTGGATGACACCACGGTTTTAGTTAGGGATAGGCGGATTTAGGGGCAGTGGGGAGGGTGGTGGGGTTTTGGAGAAGCAACAGGTATGAAAATAAATGAAGAGAAATCATTGTACATGGTGGTGGGGTGGAGGGTGGGGATGGGAGTTGTGGCAGTGGGGAAACTTGTGGATAGGTTGAAAATTTGGTGTAATATACATGAGGGTGTGTGAGGAGGCGAGGGTGGTGAATTCGAAGAGGGTGATGGATGGGGTGTTAAGTCGATTGTCGAGTATGAGAGCGCGCATACAACTTTACATCAGAGGGCAATAGTGGTAAATGTATTGATCTATAGTAAATTGTGGCATGTGGGGTCAGTATATCCACTGGTGGGTTGTGATGTGCGTAGGTTCCTGGGAAGAATAATGAGATTTATATGGGGTTCAGGTTGTGAGTGGTTAAGTAGGGGGGTGGTCTCGCTCCCATCGCCAGGGGGCTGGGGCTTATTTCGTTGCATCGACGGTTAAAAAGTGTGTATGTGAAGAGGTGTTATATGAGGGAAAGAGGGAGGGGAGAGGGCTGGCTGCGGAGGATTCATGAGGATATAGGTCGATGGTGGAAGGGTAAGGAGTTAAAGGACTGTGAGGGATGATTCGATTTATGTTAGTGGTTAAGGACCCGGGAAGGTGAGGCTTGGGGTGTTGGATGGGGTGGGAATGGGAAGGGTGGTAGCGGTGGTAGAGAGTGATACCCTATGTATGCTTGGGGTGTAGTGGGGATTGTTGAGGGAAGCTAGGATTGATCCGAGGGTGCGGGAGGTAGTTTATAAGTTTCTGCATGGCATACTTCCATCTGGGGCATTGTTGCATACTAGGGGATTAGTGGAAGGGAGTGGTTGTGCGTTGTGGGGAGGAAGCGACTGCTTATCATGTAGTGTATTTCTGCGATAGGTTGGGGGCGGTGCGGAGTGGTTTAGTCATGTGTTGGGATTGCTGGGGGGTCATTTCGGTGCTGAGGGCTTTGAGTTTGGATGTGAGTGGTATGGATAAGCGGATCCAAAGGGCGGTAGTGTATTTGGTCACTGATTTCATTTATTATTCATGGGCGATGCGTCAGGTGGGGGCTGCTGAGCGCATTAAGATGATGATAGCTGGGTTTTATAGGACTAAATGTCGAACTAAAGAGATTATGGGGGGAAATGGGAGGTGGATCTCCCGGAGGGTTATCGGAACCTCACAGTGTGGGGGTTAAAGGGAGCGAAAAGGTAAGGGGTAGAGACGGGCTGGTTTTCCGTTTACAAGGGGGGGGGTGAGTGTGAGACGGATAGAGGTGAGAACAGAGGTGGTACAATTCAAGGATAATGTGTGTAATAGGGTGTCAACTGTCGTGTGTGGTGTGTATTTACAGTGTGTGAGGGCTCTGTTCAGTTACATGATGGGGTTACCATCAGAAAGATCTGAAAGATCTGGAGAAGGGTCATGGGGTTCTTATAGTGCGGCATGCACCGGGGGATCAGGTGTGTGTCATGGGACGTGTTAATCGTTAGATATGTTTTACGGCATTTGAATAAAGGTGTGTCTAATGTTACATTGCAATCCACATGATGTGGAAAACAATTGTTTATATATATTTTAGTGGTTAATGTTCTTGGGCGTGTATTGAGAGGTTCTTGGATATGTATTGATAGGTTGTGTATGTTGAACATTGAATTCTTTATACATGAACGCCGGTGATTTGTGGGTTTTGTCAATGTTTGTCATTGTGTTGATTGAGAAAGTGTGAATGTGCGATAGTCTTATCGCGGTAGGAAATGTTTATATATATTTTGTGTTTAATATTATCTAATGTGTGTGCTTCTTATGTTCTGATATTTATGATTAAATAGTGTGGGAGATTGTAGTACGTGTGTGTCATATTGGATAATTTGGTGTTCTTGGATATGTATTATTTTGCTATGTGCTTTGTACCCTGTTTCAATAAAATATAAAAAAAAAATATAAAATTCATTTAGGTTTTCGATTTTCAGTCTGGTTAGTGGCTCACTAAAGACTGAGTCATACTGGGATTTAAGTAACTCACTCATTTCCTTGCTGTCATCTGTGTAGGACCCATTCGGTTTAAGTAGGGGCCCAGTACTGGTTGTTGTTCTCGACTTTGATTTTGCATAGGAAAAGAAATACTTAGGGTTTCTTTTAATTTCATTTATGGCTTTTAGTTCTTCCCGCGTCTCTTGATTCCTGTAAGATTCCTTTAGTTTTAATTCGATGTACAGTAAGGAATACAGTACAGTAAAGAATACAGTACAGTAAGGAATACAGTACAGTAAGGAATACAGTACAGTAAGGAATACATTACAGTAAGTAATACAGTACAGTAAGGAATACAGTACATTAAGGAATACAGTACAGTAAGGAATACAATACAGTAAGGAATACAATACAGTAAGGAATACAATACAGTAAGGAATCCAATCTCAAAAAATTTATATCTTATTATCACTATTTTTTTATAATTTCTTCATATAGTTATACACAGTAATATAAGCTATACAATCTCAAAACACCAATTTCTTATTACCGATAAAAAAAATGGTCATAACTGAGTTGCAATATCTATAACAATAGTTCATACATCTAGACGCAAAAGGTGGATACAATCAGAAGATTTCAGATATATAATAATTAACAATGAAGTGTTTTGCCATATCCTGAAAGGTTTGCATGGAGGTGTCTGTGGAAGGTTGAATGTTTGGACACTAAGATATAATGGTCCAGTGTATGGCCCTGTGTCTGTCCACATTGACATCTCTATACAAACCGTACCACCAGAGAAACTTACAGCGTAGCCTTAGTCTACCAGTAACATCTTACAATCTACTGACCTCGATACTTTCTCCATAGGTGTGTTTAACTAGACATATTTCATTATGATGTATAAGGGATCTGCTAGTTCCTATCTGCACTGTTCTACTTTTTTCAAACTCGTTTGCTAGTTGATCCAGAAAGACCTACGTAGTATAACTCAGCAGAGCGTACCTAGCTTATGGGTGTACCTAGCTTGCTCCTTTACGACCTACCTAGCACGCTCCGGCACGACTTACGTAGAAAAGTTCAGTAAGTAAGTTTATTCAGGTATACACAAATACAGTTACATAGATTATCATACATAGCAGCATATGTGTAAAGAACCCAGGATAACCCAAAAAAAAGTCAGACAGTCGTTCAGTCTTATCTGTCTAGCATGATCCGGTACGACCTACCTGACGTGAGATAAGATTTTGTTCGGATTTTTAACCCCAGAGGGTTAGCCACCCAGGATAACCCAAGAAAGGCAGTGCGTCATCGAGGGACTGTCTGTCTTATTTCCACTGAGGTCCTCAATCTTGTCCCCCAGGATGCGACCCTCTCCAGTCGATACCCAGGTACCTGCTCGTTAGGTGAACAGGACAACAGGTGTAAGGAAACGCGTCGAAATGTTTCCACGCCACCAGAAATCGAACCCGGGCCCTCCGCGTGTGAAGCGAGAGCTTTGCCAGCCAGGCCACGGGGCCCCTGGAGTTTACCTGGAGATTGTTTCGGGGGTCAACGCCCCCGCGGCTCGGTCTGAGACCAGGCCTCATGGTGGATCAGGGTTTGATCAACCAGGCTGTTACTACTGACCGCACTCAAACTGACGTACGAACCACAGCACGGTTATTCAGGTACTGCCTTTTGGTGCCTGTCCAGTGCCTTCTTGAAAGACAGCCAGGGGTCTATTGGTAATCCCCCTTATGTATGCTAGGAGGCAGTTGAACATGTTTATAGAAGATGTACATCCTGAATTCTTCCCAACAGTCTTTTATCTACCAATACGTAGTCCAACAAACTACTGTCATTACGCCCTATATCATATCTTGTTTACTTATTTATCCTCTTTTTCTTAAAATATGTGTTACCTATAAACAAACCCCCTTTCTATACAAAGTTCAATCAAATGCTCCCCATTATCATTTACACCTGGCACCCCAAACTTACCTACCACACCCTCTCTGAACTCTTCTCGCTCAGCGGGTTAACTGTCCTCGTCGCATCGCTCAGCGGGTTGACTGTCCTCGTCGCATCGCTCAGCGGGTTAACTGTCCTCGTCGCATCGCTCAGCGGGTTAACTGTCCTCGTCGCATCGCTCAGCGGGTTGACTGTCCTTGTGGCATCACTCAGCAGGTTGACTACTTCCTCGTGGCATCGACCACAGATATATCAGATCACATTTTAGTTGTAGCCTCAGTGATAGTAAAAGGTAGATGGGATACAAGGAAAATATAAGCTGCAAGTAAGAGAGAGGTAAAGGTTTATAAACTAAAGAAGGAGGTAGTTAGGGTAAGATGTAAACAACTGTTGGAGGACAGATAGGTTCGTGAGATTATAGGCAATGGGGTAGAAGATGTATGGGGTAAGTTTAAGAATAGTGTTAGAGTGTTCAGCAGAAGTTTGTGGTTATAGGAAAGTGGGTGCGGGAGGGAAGAAGAGCGATTGGTGGAATGATGTAAAGAAAATAGTAAGAGAGAAAAAGTTAGCATATGAAAGGTTTTTACAAAGTAGAAGTGATGCAAGGAAGGAGAAGTATATGGAGAGAAAAAGAGAGGTTAAGAGAGTGGTGAAGCAACGTAAAAAGAGAGCAAATGAGAGAGTGGGTGAGATGTTATCAACAAATTTTGCTGAAAATAAGAAAAAGTTTTGGAGTGAGATTAATAAGATGAGAATGGATTAATAAGAACGAATGGATTTGTTAGTTAAAAATAGGAGAGTAGAGTTATTAAATGGAGAGTTAGAGGTATCGGGAAGATGGAGGGAATATTTTAAGGAATTGTTAAATGTTGATGAAGACAGGGAAGCTGTGATTTCGTGTATAGGGCAAGGAGGACTAACATCTTGTAGGAGTGAGGAAGAACCAGTTGTGAGTGTGGGGAAAGTGTACGGAGCAGTGGTTAGAATAAAAGGGGTAAAGCAGCTGGGATTGATGGGATGAAGATAGAAATGTTAAAAGCAGGTGGGGATATAGTTTTGGAGTGGTTAGTGTTTTATTTAATAAATGTATTT
>WNWK01051745.1:0-12386 GCA_009830355.1 Cherax destructor | reverse complement strand
CCTCGAGTTTAATAACCAAATGTTTTTTTATTTTTTTTATTATGAGCTACATTTATGTTTTTCAGATTATTATGCCTACCTACATGATTGTATTCTGAATTTGTTTGTATAAGTTATTTAAAAAAAAATGAAACGGGATATTTCTACATCTATGTGTTTATAAACAGTCAAGAATAACTACAACATTATCATTGTGATTTTCTTATAATAATGTTAAAAAACAGGACTCACTATTATATAAAATTATAAACTATTTTATAAGTAAAATAATGTTAACAACTGTGATTGACAGAGTGATGGCAAACACAAAATATATGTAATAAATAAAGACAGAGAAAGTTTAAAAGGGGGAAGGGGAAAAAAGAACTTAGCAAAAATTTAACATAAAAGAAGCGAATTGTTGAAAGACATTGTTGTTTTTGGGCTAGGGTTGCAAATGTACATAAGAACATATAAGAGAATAAAACAGGTATAGGAGACATAAAAAAAGAGGCGAACGTCAATTAGAATCGACTGTTGATTCATGTTTGTCAATAGATGGAGACTACCATGATGGTCACCTTTATTACCAGAGAGTTATTATTTTCTGCATGTGTGTTGTTTATAGCAATATTTGTATTAATTCATACAGGCGAGATAAGTGTGGATGAGTGAAGACTATGAATCCTGACAAGTATTCAGTGAATATTTTGTAATTCTGAGTCAACATAATTGGGAATGGACTGAAAATTGGGAATGGCCTGAAAATTGGGAATGGACAGCTGACGGATAACGAATTGGAAATGTGTTCTCTATTTAATGACTATTTTTTGTCAGTCTTTACACAAAAAGACGTAAATGAGATTCCAGAAATTAACAATTATTCAGTTCCTGAAGAATTCAAGTTAACTAATATTACTGTCACGAGGGACATGGTTATCAAACAGATAGATAAACTGAAGCAAAATAAGTCCCCGGGACCCGACGAGTTGTTTTCAGGGTACTTAAAGAATGCAAAATGGAACTTAGTCAGCCATTAACGAATGTGTTTAATACGTCCATCCTAACTGGTATTGTGCCAGAGATGTGGAAGATAGCTAATGTAGTTCCTATATTCAAATCAGGGGATAAGTCAATTCCATCAAATTACCGTCCAATAAGCCTCACATCTATAGTAGGCAAATTATTAGAATCAATTATAGCTGATATTATTAGAAGTCACCTTGAAGAACATAATTTGATTAATGAATCTCAGCATGTGTTCACGAGAGGTCGTTCCTGCCTGACAAATTTACTGACGTTTTCAATAAAACATTTGAGGCAGTAGACAGTGATAAAGAATATGATATAGTTTCCTTGGATTTCAGTAAGGCCTTCGATAGAGTACCTCACAAGAGACTCTTAAAAAAGGTGGCAGCTCATGGTATAGGAGTAAAGTTCTAGCATGGATAGAGGCATGGCTTACCAATAGAAAGCAGAGAGTTTCCATTAATGGGGTCAAATCTGAATGGGGATTAGTCACTAGTGGCGTTCCACAAGGATCAGTTTTAGGGCCATTGTTGTTCATAATTTACATAAATGACCTTGATGAAGGAATTGCAAGTGACATGAGTAAATTTGCTGATGATACAAAAATAGGCCGTATGATTCATTCTGAGGAGGATACCAGTGAACTCCAGGAGGATTTGGACAAATTAATGTCTTGGTCTGAAAAGTGGCAGATGAAGTTCAATGTGGACAAGTGTAAGGTACTAGTCCTTGGTAATGAAAATATCCCTCGAATTTATAAACTAGGTGAAGTAGAGCTTGATCATACAGAATGTGAAAAGACTTGGGAGTCATGGTAAGCAGGAATCTAAAGCCAAGACAACAGTGCCTAAGTGTGCGCAATAAGGCTAACTGATTACTAGGATTTATTTCAAGAAGTATAAGCAACAGAAGTCCAAAAGTTATTTTACAGCTCTATACATCACTAGTGAGACCTCATTTGGATTATGCAGCTCAGTTTGGTCTCCTTACTACAGGATGGATATAGATTCATTGGAGAACATACAAAGAAGAATGACTAAAATGATTTACAGTATAAGAAATCTCCCGTATGAAGATAGACTTAGAGCGTTGAATCTCCACTCTCTGGAGAGACGTAGAATGAGGGGAGATATCATCGAGGTGTACAAGTGGATGATGGGCATAAACAAAGGAGATATTAATAAAATACTGAGGATATCGAACCAAGTAAGAACCAGAAATAACGGATTTAAATTGGATAAATTTAGATTTAGAAAGGACATAGGCAAGTACTGGTTTTCGAACAGAGTTGTAGATGCGTGGAACAATCTTCCGATTAGGGTGATAGAGGCTAGGACCTTGGGTGGCTTTAAAAAGAGATTGGACAAATATATGAGTGGGAGGGGCTGGGTTTGATTGGTGTCGTGGGTGCAGGAGTGAATTCTTAGGTAGTTATGGTTTTGATAAGGACCTGCCTTGTATGGGCCAGTAGGCCTTCTGCAGTGTTCCTCCATTCTTATGTTCTTATGTTCTTATATAAATGTCAACTTTGGAGACTCAGTTAAGGAAGGTGTTGCAGGAAATTACACCAACATAAAGCAACAATATATCAACTTACAAGAATAGTAACATGAAAGAGTAAAGTAAAGAGCAAGAACAATACAGTACCTAATAAAAAGAGTACAGTAAAGCACACAAGACAGCGAAGTAACACAGAACAACAACACATTAACACAAACCAACGGTAATCCAACACCCAGCAACAGTACGGAATCATACAAAAACAGTACACTAATATGCTAAACAGTACAGTATAACATGCAGTTGCACCAGAACAGTACAATATAAAACAAAACCAGTTCAGTTATACATAAAAACAGTATTACTGTACAGAGATTCAGATTGTTTTATTTCTCTGTAAAGATTACTATGTGTGGTTTACATTTATAAGACAATAATTACAAAGATGGCCATTAGCATGATATTAGCATGCCATTAGCATGCCATTAGCATGCCATTAGCATGCCATTAGCATGCCTACTAATGACAGGCAGACTAATACTAGTTATCAATCTATAATACAAATTAAAAATGAATACAAATTTCAATTGATTAAATAGATTTCAATAGTGAGGTAGTTCAGAATAACTGGATTGTAAAATTAGTAATAAGAATGGTGACGTCTTGGCATGTTACATAGTTTCTATTAAAGCTCCTATATTGGAGTATATCAGGCAAACTTAAGACTAGTTTCAGATTTATTAGACAATAACTATATTTGGGATTTTGTGTTTACTGTCCTTTGTGTCAGTGTTGATGTAGATGAGGAGGATGTGTGTGAGTGTTAGTTACCATTTTGTCCTAGGCACATGTCAATTAGACACTAGGCCTGTTGTATATATGTGTGTGTGTATGTGTATGTAAGGAAACACTTCGAAATGTTTCTGCCCCACCGGGAATTGAACCCGGCCCCTCCGTGCGTCAAGCAAGAGCTTTACCCACTAGGCCATCGGGGGCGTCGTGTGTGTGTGTGTGTGTGTGTGTGTGTGTGTGTGTGTGTGTGTGAGTGTGTGTGTGTGAGTGTGTGTGTGTGTGTGTGTGTGTGTGTGTGTGTGTGAGTGTGTGTGTGTGAGTGTGTGTGTGTGTGTGTGTGTGTGTGTGTGTGAGTGTGTGTGTGTGTGTGAGTGTGTGTGTGTGAGTGTGTGTGCGTGAATCGGTGGTTTTCGTGTGTTTAGGTGACGGTGGGGTGTGTTAGTGAGATAAGATGTTTTTTTGATGATAGTGTTGAAAATGGTGGCTGAGTCTACAGTTCTGGAGTTTTCAGGTAGGGAGTTCCAGATTTTAGGCCCTTTAATGTACATTGAACGTTTGTATAGATTTAGCCGGACACGGGGAATGTCATAGAGATTTTTGTGTCTGGTATTGTGTTTATGGGTCCTGTCACAGCTATCAAGAAAGCGTTTTAGTTCAGGGTTAATATTGGAATTTATGGTTCTGTACAAGTAGGTTGCACAGTAGTAAGTGTGGATGTTCTGAACAGTGAGTAAGTTTAGGTCTTTGAAGAGTGGGGGGGGGGGGGTTGCCTGGGATTGGATTGCGTGATAATTCATACTGCGGCTTTTTGTTGAGTTAATATTGGTTTTAGGTGGGTTGTTGCTGTTGATCCCCAAGCACATATGGCATAGGTGAGGTAGGGATAGATGAGTGAATAGTATAGTGTGAGTACAGATCTGTACAGTAACACACAAGTAACACAAAACAATACGGAAACACTCATGTAACGTACAACATTATACAATAACAATGCAGTACAGTAGAGGAACATATTAGAAAATAAAAGAACAATGTTAGAGACATTAATAAGAAGACCTGCCAGCTAAGTTATAAGACAGTGTTAGAGACATTAATAATAAGACCTTCCAGCTAAGTTATAAGACAGTGTTAGAGACATTAATAAGAAGACCTGCCAGCTAAGTTATAAGACAGTGTTAGAGACATTAATAAGAAGACCTGCCAGCTAAGTTATAACACAGGCAGCTGAATTATTTTTGTCAAGAAGTTGAATCTCTGAGTTTGAAGATTTTTTTTTCATTACTTGAGTTTTATTTGTGTGTGTGTACTCACCTAATTGTGGTTGCAGGGGTCGATTCACAGCTCCTGGGCCCGTCTCTTCACTGGCCACTACTGGATTCTCTCTCTCCCTGCTCCATGAGCTTTATCATACCTCATCTTAAAACTATGTATAGATCCTGCCTCCACTACGTCACTTTCCAGACTATTCCACTTCCTGATAACTCTGTGACTGAAGACATACTTCCTAACAACCCTTTGACTCATCTGAGTTTTCAGCTTCCAATTGTGACCCATTGTTTCTGTGTCCCCTCTCTGGAACCTCCTGTCTCTGTCCACCTCATTTATTCCACACAGTATTTCGAATGTCGTTATCATGTCTCCCCTAACCCTCCTCTGTGTGTGTGTGTGTGTGTGTGTGTGTGCGTGTGTGTGTGTGTGTGTGTGTGTACTCACCTAGTTGTGGTTGCAGGGGTCGAGACATAGCTCTTGGCCCCGCCTCTTCACTGACCGCTACTAGGTCACTCTCCCTGCGCCATGAGCTTTATCATACCTCTTCTTAAAGCTATGAATGGATCCTCCCTCCACTACATCGCATCCCAAACTATTTCACTTCCTGACAACTCTGTGACTGAAGAAATACTTCCTAACATCCCTGTGATTCATCTGAGTCTTCAACTTCCAACTGTGTCCCCTTGTTGCTGTGTCCCCTCTCTGGAACAGTCTGTCTCTGTCCACCTTGTCAATTCCTCTCAGTATTTTATATGTCGTTATCATGTCCCCCTATCTCTCCTGTCCTCCAGTGTCGTCAGGTCGATTTCCCTTAACCTCTCCTCGTAGGACATACCCCTTAGCTCCGGGACTAGTCTTGTTGCAAACATTTGCACCTTCTCTAGTTTCTTTACATGCTTGGCTAGATGTGGGTTCCAAACTGGTGCTACATACTCCAGTATGGGCCTAACGTACACAGTGTACAGGGTTCTGAACGATTCCTTATTAAGATGTCGGAATGCTGTTCTTAGGTTTGCTAGGCGCCCGTATGCTGCAGCAGTTATTTGGTTGATGTGCGCCTCAGGAGATGTGCCTGGTGTTATACTCACCCCAAGATCTTTTTTCTTGAGTGAGGGTTGTAGTCTCTGGCCCCCTAGACTGTACTCCGTCTGCGGTCTTCTTTGCCCTTCCCTAATCTTCATGACTTTGTACTTGGTGGGGTTGAACTCCAGGAGGCAATTGCTGGACTAGGCTTGCAGTCTGTCCAGATCCCTTTGTAGTTCTGCCTGGTCCTCGTCCGATTGAATTCTTCTCATCAACTTCACATCATCTGCAAACAGGGACACTTCGGAGACTATTCCTTCCGTCACAAATAACAGAAACAGCACCGGTCCTAGGACTGACCCCTGTGGAACCCCACTCGTCACCGGCGCCCAATCTGACACCTCGCCACGTACCTTGACTCGCTGCTGTCTTCCTGACAGGTGTTAGTTACCATTTTGTCCTAGGCACATATCGATTAGACACTAGGCCTGTTGTATGTATGTGTGTGTGTGTGTGTAACGAAACACTTCGAAATGTTTCGGCCCCGCCGGCAATTGAACCCGGGCCCTCCGTGCGTGAAGCAAGAGCGCTAGCCACCATGCCATCGGGGCGTGTGTGTGTGTGTGTGTGTGTGTGTGTGTGTGTGTACTCACCTATTTGTGGTTGCAGGGGTCGATTCATAGCTCCTGGCCCCGCCTCTTCACTGATTGCTACTAGGTCATCTCTCTCCCTGCTCCATGAGCTTTATCAAACCTCGTCTTAAAACTATGTATGGTTCCTGCCTCCACTACGTCACTTTCTAGGCTATTTCACTTCCTGACAACTCTATGACTGAGGAAATACTTCCTAACATCCCTTTGACTCATAGGAGTCTTCAACTTCCAACTGTGACCCCTAGTTTCTGTGTCCCCTCTCTGGAACATCTTGTCTCTGTCCACCTTATCTATTCCTCGCAGTATTTTATATGTCGTTATCATGTCTCCCCTAACCCTCCTGTCCTCTAGTGTCGTCAGGCCGATTTCCCTTAACCTTTCTTCGTAGGACAATCTCTTTAGCTCTGGGACTAGTCGTGTTGCAAACCTCTGCACTTTCTCTAATTTCCTGACGTGCTTGACCAGGTGTGGGTTCCAAACTGGTGCTGCATACTCCAATAAGGGCCTGACGTATATGGTGTACAGATTCCTTAGTGAGGTATTGGAACGCTATTCTTAGGTTTGCCAGCCGCCCGTATGCTGCAGCAGTTATCTGATTGATGTGTGCCTCAAGAGATGTGCTCGGTATTATACTCACCCCAAGATCTTTTTCCTTGAGTGAGGTTTACAGTCTTTGGCCACCTAGATTATACTCTGTCAGCGGTCTTCTTTGCCCTTCCCCGATCTTCATGACTTTACATTTGGCAGGGTTAAATTCAAGGAGCCATTTACTGGACCAGGCTTGTAGCCTATCTAGGTCTCTTTGTAGTCCTACCTGATCCTCAACTGATTTAATTATTCTCATTAATTTCACATCATCTGCAAACAGGGACACTTCTGAGTCTATCCTTTCCGTTATGTCATTCAAATATACCAAAAACAGTACAGGTCCTAGGACTGACCCTTGTGGAACCCCACTCGTCACAGGTGCCCACTCTGACACATCGTCACGTACCATGACTCGTTGTTGCCTCCCTGTCAGATATTCTCTGATCCATTGCAGTGCCTTTCCTGTTACGTGTGCCTGATCCTCTCGCTTTTGCATTAACCTCTTGTGAGGAACTGTGTCGAACGCCTTCTTGCAGTCCAAGAAAATGCAGTCTATCCACCCCTCTCTCTCGTGTCTTACTTCTGTTACCTTGTCATAAAACTCCAGTAGGTTTGTGACACAGGATTTTCCTTCCCTGAAACCTTGCTGGTTGTCTTTTATAAGCTTGTGTCTTTCTAGGTGCTCCACGACTCTCCTCCTGATGATCTTATCTTCTCCATGACTTTGCATACTATACACGTCAGTGACACAGGTCTGTAGTTTAATGCCTCGTGTCTCCTTTCTTAAAAATTGGGACTACATTTGCCATCTTCCACACCTCAGGTAGTTGCTCAGTTTCAATGGAAGTGTTGAAGATTTTTGTTAGTGGCACACACAACATCTCTGCTCCCTCTCTAAGGACCAACGGAGAAATGTTGTCAGGTCCCACCGGTTTTGAGGTATCGAGTTCACATAACAGCTTCTTCACCTCCTCCTTGGTTGTGTGTATTTCATCCAGCACTTGTTGGTATACCTCCCTATTCTGAATTCCTGGAGTCCTTCCTGTCTCCTCTGTAAATACTTCTTTAAATCTCATGTTGAGCTCCTCACATACCTCTTGGCCGTTTCTTGTGAACTCCCCACCTTCCTTTCTCAGCCTGATTACCTGGTCCTTGACTGTTGTTTTCCTCCTGATGTGGTTGTACAACAGCTTTGGGACAGACTTGACTTTTGATGCTATATCATTTTCGTATTGTCGCTGAGCCTCCCTTCTTACCTGTGCATATTCGTTTCTGGCTCTTCGGCTAATCTCTTTATTTTCCTGGGTCCTTTGTCTTCTGTACTTTTCCCATTCTCTAGTGCACTTAGTTTTTGCCTCCCTACACCTTTGGGTGAACCAAGGACTCGTTCTGGTCTTCCTGTTACTTCTGTTTCCCTTGGGGACAAACCTCTCCTCTTGTGTGTGTGTGTATGTGTGTGTGTGTGTGATAATATTTTCTATTAAGTTCCTTTATTTAATTTGAATATTCGTTTGAGAACACGCGTATGTGTATATGTATGTGTATATGTATGTGTATATGTATGTGTATATGTTACATTCAGTTTGAAATATGTGTGAGTGTATATTTCATGTAGGATTGTGTATTCACCTCTTCACTGATCGCTACTAGGTCCTCTCTCTCTCTCTCTCTGCTCCATGAGCTTTATCATACCTCGTCTTAAAGCTATGTATGGTTCCTGCCTCCACTACCTCACTCTCCAGATTATTCCACTTCCTGACAACTCTGTGACTGAATAAATACTTCCTAACATCCCTTTGACTCAAATTCCAATTGTGACCCCTTGTTTCTGTGTCCCATCTCTGGAACATCCTGCCTCTGTCCACCTTATATGTGTGTGTGTGTGTGTGTGTGTGTATGTGTTAGTTACCATTTTTTGCCCTAGGCACATGTCGATTAGACACTGTGTGTGTGTGTGTGTGTGTGTGTGTGTGTGTGTGTGTTGTGTGTGTGTTTGTGTGTGTGTGTTTGTATGTGTGTGTGTTTCTATGTGTGTATATGTGAGTATGTGAACGCATGTTTTTTTCTGATTTCTGGTCCCCTGATTATTTCTTATATTGAACCTGCCTCATTGAGTGTCTTCCATACACATTACACATTACTCATATTACACAACAATTCTAGATTAAGAAATCACTAATTATAAATAATAAATGCAAAATTATTATTTGCTACCACTGTCAGCCTCAGAGTTATCTCTGAGTTACCAGACCTTGCCGCGTGGAGGCCAGTGGTTCGTCTTTAAGGTCCACCCCCTCCCTCGCCTTCCCCAGGTTCATGTGTCCAGGAATCCATCCGTGGGCCCCCGGATGTCTCCCCTTCCTCACTTTCCTAAGGTCAGCCTCGCCTCTCTGTGTTCTCATATCTGCCTTCCAGCCTCAGCCTTCCCCAGGTTCATGTATCCAGGAATCCATCCGTCCGCCTCCGAATGTTTTCCCTTCCTCACTCTCCCAAGGTCAGCCTCACCAACCTGTATTCTTGCCTTCCCCAGGTTCATGTATCCAGAAATCCATCCGTTCGCTCCCGGATGTCTTCCCTTCCCCACTACGCCAAGGTCAGCCTCAACAACAACCTTCCCCAAGTTCATGTATCCAGGAATCCATCCGTTCGCTCCCAGATGTTTCCCTTCCTCACTTACCTAAGTTCGGCGGTGCCTTCCCCGGATCAGTGTCTCCAGGAGTCCACTTGTGTCACCTCAGGTGGACTCCTTTCCCCACTTCCACCAAAGTCAGCAGTATTCTTGCCTTCCCGAGGTTCATGTATCCAGGAATTCATCCGTCCGCCGCCGAATGTCTTCCCTTCCCCATTTACCCAAGGTCAGCCTCAACTGCTAGTATTCTTGCCTTCCCCAGGTTTATGTATCCAGGAATTCATCCGTTCGCTCCCGGATGTCTCCCCTTCCCCACTTACCTAAGGTCAGCCTCAACAACAACCTTCCCCAAGTTCATGTATCCAGAAATCCATCCGTTCGCTCCCGGATGTCTCCCCTTCCCCATTTACCTAAGGTCGGCGGTGCCTTCCCTGGATCAGTGTCTCCAGGAGTTCACTTGTGTCACCTCAGATGAACTCCCTTCCCCACTTCCACCCCCAGTGACTTTGCTGGGTGGCAGCTTGGTCTTGTCTAGCTGGTCTACGGTAGAGACTGTCCAGGTGGGTGGAATTACTGGAGGTGACACACAGAAAACTGCGTCCAGTAATTACACCCACCAAGACAGCCACGACCGTACACCAGCTAGACGAGACCAAGCTGCCACACAGCTCACCCACCCAGGAGAGGCTAAGTAAAATCAATTTTGGAAATCCTTTTATGTTACAATATGAATTTATACTTAGTACTAGCTTTTTTTGCTTATGTAGCAGTTTAAAAGTATTTGTGAGTTTTTAATGACCAAGTTTAATGACCAAGTGTTGAAAAACTTTTTCACCTCCATCAAAACTGTTTTAAATATTACATTGTTTTCATTTTCATTTATTTATTGGTCATTTTCATTTGATGTTGAAAAGCTAACAAGCGCACAAACATACAAAAGTATTTTCACATACATTTATACGCTGGTTTATGGTATTTTGACGACGTTCTTTGTGAAACATGTATATATATATAAAGACGGAACGCGTTTGTGACACTAGTGGAGGACTGTGTCATGTGTACATATTCTTATGTATGAATGAATGTAATGGACACTTCCCAATGACCCCAGTGGGTGGTTGAGGATGAGGTGGCACATGTAGTGTACTTGGCCATCAGAGACTTGGAGACCTTACTCCCAGTCATTGCACGTCACCCGCCTCCCCACTGAAGTCGCTGTGAAGGTCTGCTGTGGGCCTCCGTTGCACCCCACACCAACCACCATTAGAGCACACTATCTTTTGGGACATCATATGTCCATAGAACCGGAGAGGACACCTCTTCCCACCGAAGGACTGCCCCACAAGTAAGAGAAAAGAAGATAAGCGACACTTCCCTACCCGGGGAGCCAAAGCCAAATTGGAAGAGACCCAGGCCGAGATTAGATTTAGATTTTGCCACAGAAGTGGCTAGTTTATTGTGCACCCCATATCCATCCTGTGGACGGTAGTGCAAGAGTATATGGATACACAAAAGGTCTAGGAACTAGGCCCAAAAAGGGTTAACAATTGTACATTTGGATTTATATCTACAGTTCACTTATCTGTTACAAGCAAATTTAGGAAATTTGCTTAGTATAACTGGTATCTTATTTTCATTAATAAGATATCTTGACATGTCACATAGGTTATTATACTGTCTATCTCTATATTCCTCAATAAGTGGACAATTAAGCACATAGTGTTCAAGACAGTGACCATATGCTTGATCACATAATTTGCATTTAGTTTGATCATCATCTGTGTGTCTCCCAAACTGCCAGAAGTACTTGTAGCCAAGCCTAAGCCTGGCCACTACAACATCAGTCAGTCTGTTCACATTGCAAGATGCTCCATAAACATACTTATCTATGTTCATGTTATCATAGTGGGTTATAGATCTACTCAGGCTTCTAACTGCATTCCTATAGCAATCATTTTCATTATTAATTTCTCTCCTAATATTATTCCTAATGCTAGACACAGATATACCAAAGTTATATTCTACATTCTCCTTATGGGTACTCTTCTTGGCTAACATATCAACTTTATCATGAAGGAGTAATCCAATGTGTGATGGGATCCATAGCAATTGTACATTAATTCCTTTGTCCCGGATTTTTGAGTATCTATACCTGGCTTCTCCAATGAGCATGTTGTTAGAGTCATTGTATGAGTCAAGAGCTTTCAGTGATGACATAGAATCAGTAATGATGATAGAGTCAAGCTCAGTGTCATAAGTTAGTTTTAGTGCCATTAGGATTGCAAACAATTCAGTTTGCAGTGTAGATGCCCCAGGCCGGGTCGCTTGTCCGAGGTGTTTATTTTCTCCTTGTTTGCTGCCTTCTCCAGTGTATATTTTTTGTTTGCTGCCTTCTCCAGTGTATATTTTTTGTTTGCTGTCTTCTCCAGTGTATATTTTTTGTTTGCTGTCTTCTTCAGTGTATAATTCCTTGGAAATAAATAGTATAAAATACCGACACAATGGAAAGATAAACACATAAGCAGTATAATGTGATCCTTTATTGACAACGTTTCGCCCACGCAGTGGGCTTTATCGAGTCACAAACAGATCTACCTGGAAAAAGAGGAACATGAGTATTTAGTCAGGTGGAGAATGCTGGGTCAGGTGGAGAATGCTGCCTTCAAAGTAGGGTGATAGATTAAAACTCAGCATTCTCCACCTGACTAAATCCTATAAATACTCATGTATCTTTCACACAGCTGCTCTCTCACTCGTCATTGGGACCCTTCATGAGATTATTTTAGACTCTCTCTGCGATCCCCGTTGGGGAGGGGAACACTGCTATTCACCCAATGGCTTCTGCAAACCATGTGAAGATCAAACCACTGCATGGGACCATAAATGATTCATCTAAGCTAGCACTGGCAGCTGCCGTCAGCGGC
>WNWK01051744.1:0-12386 GCA_009830355.1 Cherax destructor | reverse complement strand
ATATATATATATATATATATATATGTGTGTGTGTGTGTGTGTGTGTGTGTGTGTGTGTGTGCAAAACTTGGAATTCGGCTTAAATAGCATGGCTGAACTTGCCGAATAAGGCAAGCAAAAATCTGTGTATGCAATAATTTCGCAAAAGTCATTCTGAACCTAACGAAAAATATATTTCATTGTGTTTGTTTATTATTAAATTATTATAAACTTATCTAAAATATATTTAATTGGATTAGGCTAAATTAAATCGTTCTTGTTATAATAAGGTTAGGTAAATTTTCTAAGGTACTTTTGGTACAAAATTATTAATTTTTACATTAACAGTAATGAAAAATATATATATTTAAGCTTAAAAGAGAAAATTTTAGAAATGACTTAATTTTAAATTAGTACTGCTAATTGACAAATTTTACCTATTCGGTACGACATATATATATATATATATATATATATATATATATATATATATATATATATATATATATATATATATATATATATATATATATATATATATATAATTTTTTGTGCGCTAGGCCATGTTGTTTGTAGGATCGATTGCTCAGATGGTAGGGCGACATGTACAATGTTTGGCTTTTGAGGCAGGGCAATGTTCGTGGGGTCGAATCCTGGCTGCCGCAGTTTGAAATGATTCAAAACCATTTGCTTCGTGGTTTATTATTATATATATATATATATATATATATATATATATATATATATATATATATATATATATATATATATATATATATATATATCACAAACACTGATCTCTGGCCGACGGAGACTCGAACCTACGAAACTTGTGACAAGGTACGCAGTGCTTGCCGACCGTCCCACACTGGTCAACCTGGCGTCCAGCTCACGCTAGACGTTGATCCAAGGCACCCAGGTTTCAGGCAGGTGGCTTACAGCTTTTATCTCATCCCATGTATGCATCGACACAACTAGAGATTTTTACAATGCTAGGAATTCGCAAGAGCAGGCGAAATATTCACAAACACTGATCTCTGGCCGACGAATTCCTAGCATTGTAAAAATCTCTAGTTGTGTCGATGCATGCAGGGGATGAGATGAAAAGCTGTAAGCCACCTGCCTGAAAGCTGGGTGCCTTGGATCAACGTCTAGCGTGAGCTGGATGCCAAGGTATTGGACCAGTGTGGTACGGTCGGCAAAGCACTGCGTACCTTGTCACAAGGTTCGTAGGTTCGAGTCTCCGTCGGCCAGAGATCAGTGTTTGTGATATATATATATATATATATATATATATATCTGGTGAAGTTGGTGAAGTTGCAGCTTAATTTCTGTCTGATTTATGATTTTTTTTTTTTGTCAGCTGCCAGTAAAGTTCCCAGGACTAGTAAATTATAGATTTTAGTTGAGAATGGTGTCAAAGTAATCATAAGCTTTTGTATCATTAATTAAAGGAATTATTTGTTGTAGTACATTTAACTTCATATATTCTGCTTTAATTCATATTAACTAAAGTTTTTTATTTGTGAATTTCATTAACATCTTGAACTGGTATTCTAATATAATCTACCCCTAATTAGTTTCACTGATAGACCTTAAGTACTATATTTTCCACAATGCCTTCTTCGATTGTCCTCCATTATTAATGGTAATATGTATTTTTAGGTTGCAGCTTCTGATTCTAATGAAAAAAACAAAAAACAAAATTGAGCAAGAGTTCATAACCCACTAATGATGCGGTTAGTCGTGTTTCATGAACTTGAAACCCAGCTTGAGGCTCTGACATGTTGACCTTAATTTTTATCTGTGCTTGAGAGGTGTGACTTCCAGTTTCTGAGTCTCGCAATGATGGTGAGCTCCAGGTGTTTCTGCTTGCATTCAATACTAAATATTTGTAGAATACTAATTCCCATCAAATTTTAGAATGCTTTTGAATTAGCTTTGCTCCTAACCCTGAACTTTTTGGGCTACTGAGTTTCAATTCCTAGGCCCCTTTTTGTTAAGATGCGCCTCCTAAGTAATTTAAAATTCCTGGGCCTCTTGAGTGTATTGAAAAACAACTCGGTCTCTTGGGACTATTAAGGTGCAGATCAAAGAATGTTAGGGATGGCTTTATCATAGATGGAAATACCTCTGTAGGTCATGCTTCGACCGATACACATCTAGTTTAAATGACTTTCGATGTAAATTACTGAAAAAAATTGCATATGCTCATCTGAGGAAAAGATATGCGCAGAGAAAGCTTTTATTAGAACATCATTATATAGAGCTTTATGAAGTCAACAAAAGTATACGTAGTCAGTCGTTATCAAAATAAAAGCTGACTAAGCACATTTGTCATTTCTTCAGACTATCAGCAATACTCCTGGGCCCTTGTTCTATCCTCCTTAAATAATTGAAAGAAAATGATCTCAGTTATAAATAAATAATACATAAAAACGTGGCTGACAGACCCCCTCCACCCCTCCCCTTCCCCCCAAAAAAACAAAAAAAACAGAACCTAAAAATTGAAACCCAAGTTCAGGTCAACTAAACAATTCCTAAGACAACATAAAGAGCAACTCTCGAAGGACAAAAAAAACAAACACACAACCAGACACTTTTCTCGTAACAATGTATCTTCAAGAGAACTATAGTCTGAGGCAAAAACTGATCCGCCTGATGCATTAAGTTCCGAAGCAAATTGCAACGAGTAATGCGGAGAACAAGTTTATCGCTGCGGCGTACCCAGGAGCCATCCCTTCGCTAATTATATGATTGCTGCATATCCAGAAAGTTGACAGGTTATTATATGATTGTAGTATGTCCTAGGAAGGTACAGAAGCCACCTTGTAACATTTTATTATTATTATTATTATTATTATTATTGTTATTATTATTATTTTTTTTATTATTATCATTATTACTATTATTAATTGGGCAGGGCTAAAATCGTAGTGATTATACAGCTCCTGGAAAAAAAGAAGATAGTCAGATTTAAGGAAGGAGAAGGTAGCTCAAATTACTTGGATCAAGAGCCCAGCACCACCATGAAGGCTCTTCCCATCCAACTTAAACCTCCTTTCACTTGAAGGGTCTAATAGTTCGTAACATGTCTGTGAGCTTTCCCCATGAATATAATATTAATAATAATAATAATAATAATAATAACAACAACAACAACAACAACAATAATAATAATAATAATAATAATAATAATAATAATAATAATAATAATAATAATAATAATAATAATAATAACAACAACAACAACAAAACTAGCAAGAATAACGCTGGAGGTCAAGAAACACGTGACCTTGCTCAGTCACAGCAGACGATCCCAAGAGTCGATACCAAACACACACATACACACGTTAGTTCTATAAAAAGAAAATACAAAAAAAAGAAGGTTGGAATAATTTGCTTGGTGAAAATCAGCACGTAGGTTGAGCCATGATGGGGTTAAGTTGACGCGTGTCTGAACAAGTCGCCAATGTGCCAGACAACGTCAATCACAGTCTGGTGAATTTTCTCTCGGTTACATTGACCATATTTATTTTTTTGCTTCCTGATAATTTCTGGTCAAGTATTGGTTGGGTTGTAGCGTGTGTTTGGAAGCATGTGGGCTGCTTGGGTGGGGTGAAGGCTGCGCGTTATTGAGGCAGGGGACTGAGGGAGCTCATGTTGCTAGGTCGGTTAATGGGGTTTCAAGCCTATCGAATACACTATGGTCATTAAATCCTGCACGTAATCTTTTCACCACCAGACAAGGTTACTTTAATCCCTAAAATAGGGATTAAAGTAAACTCTCAATATATATATACGTTGAGAGTACATGATATATACACCTCTCAGTGTATATATCGATAGAAATATAATAGAATCAAGTCCCATAAAAATTGTTTTGAAAATAATATGAATATTGCTTTTGGATTATACAAATTAGATTCATTTATAATTAATAAAATTTGGGAAGAATGTAATATACATTAGACAAGTTAAAAATAAGCTGTGTTTGACAGATCCTTGACTACCTATCTACATCATCATAAAAAAGTCAGATGTTGTAAGGTAACCGCGAGATGTAGTCCAGTCGTTATATGCTTTCCTGTTTATCATTTATTTTTACATTTCCTTGATAATGTAAGAAATCATGAAAGCGCTTGGAATTCTACTATATTTCTCACAGTGGTTGTTCTGCATATATATATATATATATATATATATATATATATATATATATATATATATATATATATATATATATATATATATATATATATATATATATATATATATATATATATATATATATATATATGTATATATATATATATATTATATATATATATATATATATATATATATGTGTACTCACCTATTTGTGGTTGCAGGGGTCGATTCATAGCTCCTGGCCCCGCCTCTTCACTGATTGCTACTAGGTCCTCTCTCCCTGCTCCATGAGCTTTATCAAACCTAGTCTTAAAACTATGTATGGTTCCTGCCTCCACTATGTCGCTTTCTAAGCTATTCCACTTCCTGACAACTCTATGACTGAAGAAATACTTCCTAACATCCCTTTGACTCATAGGAGTCTTCAACTTCCAATTATGACCCCTTGTTTCTGTGTCCCCTCTCTGGAACATCTTGTCTCTGTCCACCTTATCTATTCCTCGCAGTATTTTATATGTCGTTATCATGTCTCCCCTAACCCTCCTGTCCTCTAGTGTCGTCAGGCCGATTTCCCTTAACCTTTCTTCGTAGGACAATCCCCTTAGCTCTGGGACTAGTCTTGTTGCAAATCTTTGCACTTTCTCTAATTTCTTGACGTGTTTGACCAGGTGTGGGTTCCAAACCGGTGCTGCATACTCCAGTATGGGCCTGACGTATATGGTATACAGAGTCTTGAATGATTCCTTAGTGAGGTATTGGAACGCTATTCTTAGGTTTGCCAGCCGCCCGTATGCTGCAGCAGTTATCTGATTGATGTGTGCCTCAGGAGATGTGCTCGGTATTATACTCACCCCAAGATCTTTTCTTTGAGTGAGGCTTGCAGTCTTTGGCCACCTAGACTATACTCTGTCTGCGGTCTTCTTTGCCCTTCCCCGATATTCATGACTTTACATTTGGCAGGGTTAAATTCAAGGAGCCAGTTACTGGACCAGGCTTGCAGCCTGTCCAGGTCTCTTTGTAGTCCTGCCTGATCCTCGACTGATTTTATTCTTCTCATTAACTTCACATCATCTGCAAACAGGGACACTTCTGAGTCTATCCCTTCCGTTATGTCATTCACATATACCAAAAACAGTACAGGTCCTAGGACTGACCCTTGTGGAACTCCACTCGTCACAGGTGCCCACTCTGACATCTCGTCACGTACCATGACTCGTTGTTGCCTCCTGTCAGATATTCTCTGATCCATTGCAGTGTTTTTCCTGTTACGTGTGCCTGATCCTTTAGCTTTTGCATTAACCTCTTGTGAGGAACTGTGTCGAACGCCTTCTTGCAGTCCAAAAAATGCAGTCTATCCACCCCTCTCTCTCGTGTCTTACTTCTGTTACCTTATCATAAAACTCCAGTAGGTTTGTGACACAGGATTTTCCTTCCCTGAAACCGTGCTGGTTGTCGTTTATAAGCTTGTGTCTTTCTAGGTGCTCCACCACTCTCCTCCTGATGATCTTCTCCATGACTTTGCATACTATACACGTCAGTGACACAGGTCTGTAGTTTAATGCCTCGTGTCTGTCTCCTTTCTTAAAATTGGGACTACATTTGCCATCTTCCACGCCTCAGGTAGTTGCCCAGTTTCAATGGATGTGTTGAAGATTTGTGTTATTGGCACACACAACATCTCTGCTCCCTCTCTAAGGACCCACGGAGAAATGTTGTCCGGTCCCACCGCTTTTGAGGTATCGAGTTCACATAGCAGCTTCTTCACCTCCTCCTCGGTTGTGTGTATTTCATCCAGCACTTGTTGGTATACCTCCTATTCTGAATTCCTGGAGTCCTACCTGTCTCCTGTGTAAATACTTCTTTAAATCTCATGTTGAGCTCCTCACATACCTCTTGGTCGTTTATTGTGAACTCCCACCTTCCTTTCTCAGCCTGATTACCTGGTCCTTGACTGTTGTTTTCCTCCTGATGTGGCTATACAACAGCTTCGGGTCAGACTTGACTTTTGATGCTATATCATTTTCATATTGTCGCTGAGCCTCCCTTCTTACCTGTGCATATTCGTTTCTGGCTCTTCGGCTAATCTCTTTATTTTCCTGGGTCCTTTGTCTTCTGTACTTTTTCCATTCTCTATTACACTTACTTTTTGCCTCCCTACACCTCTGGGTGAACCAAGGACTCGTTCTGGTCTTCCCATTACTTCTGTTTCCTTGGGGACAAACCTCTCCTCTGCCTCATTGCATTTGGTTGTCACATATTCCATCATTTCTTTTACTGGTTTTCCTGCCAATTCTCTCTCCCACTGAACGTCTTGTAGGAAGTTCCTCATGCCTGTGTAGTCCCCCTTTTGTAGTTTCGTTTCTCCCTTCCTATTCCTGCTCCCTCTCCACTTGTAGCTCAACTATATAATCAAAACACAGAACCAAATGATCACTAGCTCCAAGGGGCCTTTCATACGTGATATCCTCGATGTCCGAACTACTCAAGGTGAATACTAGGTCCAGTCTTGCTGGATCATCCCCACCTCTCTCTCTGGTAGTGTCTCTAACATGTTGATGCATGAGGTTTTCCAGTACCACATCCATCATCTTGGCTCTCCATGATTCAGGACCCCCATGGGGCTCTAGGTTTTCCCAATTAATCTCTTTGTGATTGAAATCACCCATAACTAGTAACTTTGCTCTCCCCATGTGGGCTCTTCTGGCTACCTCGGCTAGTGTGTCTACCATTGCTCTGTTGCTCTCGTCGTATTCTTCTCTTGGCCTCCTGCAGTTCTGTGGCGGGTTGTACATTACAGCAATTATCACCTTATGGCCCTCAGACTGAATTGTTCCTACTATGTAGTCCCTTTCACCCATTCCATCCATTCCTTCCACTTCCTCAAATCCCCACCTGTTCTTAATGAGCAGTGCAACTCCTCCTCCCCTCTGCTCCCTCTATCTTTCCTGAGGATTTGATATCCGGGTGGGAAGATTGCATCTGTTATCATCCTGGTGAGTTTCGTTTCTGTGAGTGCTATTATGTCTGGGGATGTCTCCTTTATTCTTTCATGCCACTCCTCACATTTATTTGTTATACCATCTGCATTTGTATACCAAACCTTTAACTTCTTTTCTAAAACCGTAGTCTGGGGGGTATGTTGGGGTTGGGAAAGTGGGAGATCTGATGGGGAACTATGGGTGGTTGGTGTGAAGGTGGAGTTTGTACTGAGGTGGGTGGAATCATTGGGTATGGCATGTGTGTTTTGGGTTAGGTTGTTTGGTTGCATTGGGGTTGTCCAGGTTGGGGAACATCTGAAGGTGGTTGTATTAGAGCTTCCTCCTGAGTCTGGCTTAGTTTGATATTATTACTACTATCGCATGTTGTTTCTATTTTTACTAGTGCAGGTTGTTTCTTTTAATACTAGTAAATGCTGGTTGTAGAATGACTTGTGCATGTTGTTTCTAGTATTACTAAGTGTAGATTGATTCTAGTATTAATCGTGCTGGATGTTTCTAGTATTACTAGTGTAGGCTCTTTCTAGTATTACTAGTCCATGTTGTTTCTAATACCAATTTTATGTTGCTGCTCTTAATGTTTTCTGAGCAGCTGAAAAATTAGTGTGTAACTAAAGAGGCAGTTTCTCTGGTCTGACACTCGCACATTTCCCATAACTCTCCTCCCAGATGTGCGTTTTTGTTTATTTTGATCAAATATTGATGTACTATAATATTGATGTACTATAATATTGATGTACTATCATCACTGGTAGAGGTGGTGGTGGTCTTGTGCTGCTTCTGCTGCTACTGCAAATGCTGCTTTTGTGTCTGCTGCTTCAGTTACTACTGTAGCTGCTTTTGCTATGGATGGTGCTGCTGCTGTTAATGATAGTGATGTTGCTACTGCTGTTGTTCTAGTGCTGCTGTTAAGGCTGTTGCTATTGCTGGTGATGGTGGAGGTGCTGGTATCTCTTCTACTTCTACTTCTTATCTTCTCTTCTACTTTTACTGCTTTGTTTATATGTATATATATATATATATATATATATATATATATATATATATATTAATATATATATATATATATATATATATATATATATATATATATATATATATATATATATATATATATATATATATATATATATATATGCCATTGCCACGAGTGTCCTCGTAACATGAAATAAGCCTAGTTCGCTAGGCTAATGTTGTTTGTAGGATCGATGGCTAGGTGGATAAGGTGACATGTGTCGTGGGGTCGAACCCTGGCCTGCCGCAGTTTGGTAAGTGTTTCAAAACTACTTGTTTAGTGGGGAATGGAATGGGAGGGGATTAGGTTTTTATTTAGGGAGGAGAAAGGCCCAGGAGATCAGAACGCTGCACCTCGCCCATAGTAAAATGAAGCTGGCTGTCTCTCTGGTCCCCGGGCCAGGCGTTCCATCTTACCCGGGTCGGTCATTATACTGGTCTAGACCGAACCCATGTCATGACCACTTTCTTCAATTAGTTACAAGTCCAGCTTCAACTAGATGGCGGCGCCGTGATGGGAGTTATGTATTTACTTCTGCAAGCTTCAGTTCCTGCACCCCAGATGCTTGACTGTCTCACTGGGGGCCAACGTTTCCTTTTTTCGGGTCACCCTTCCTCGGTGGGAGAAGGTCGGTGACTTAAAAATTATATATATATATATATTCTTTCTTCTTTCAACGCACAGGCGGGGTGGCCCAAAAGGAAAAACGAAAGTTTCTCCTTTTACATTTAGTTATATATACAGGAGAAGGGGTTACTAGCCCCTTGCTCCTGGCATTTTATTCGCCTCTTACGACACGCATGGCTTACGGAGGAAGAATTCTGTTCCACTTCCCCGTGGAGATAAGAGGAAATAAACAAGAACTAGTAAGAAAAATAGAAGAAAACCCAGAAGGGTGTGTATATATATGCTTGTACATGCATGTGTAGTGTGACCTAAATGTAAGTAGAAGTAGCAAGACGTACATGTAATCTTGCATGTTTATGAGACAGAAAAAAAAACACCAGCAATACTACCATCATGTAAAACAATTACAGGCTTCCGTTTTACACTCACTTGGCAGGACGGTAGTACCTCCCTGGGTGGTTGCTGTCTACTAACCTACTACCTATATATATATATATATATATATATATATATATATATATATATATATATATATATATATATATATATATATATATATATATATATATATATATATACTATATATATATATATATATATATATATATATATATATATATGTATATATATATATATATATATATATATATATATATATATATATATATATATATATATATATATATATATATATATATATATATATATATGGGAGGATGTGAACTAGAATGAGAATGGATGAATTTGCTGTGGGACATGGCATATTGCATTGAGAGGTGATATGTGTGTGTAGTGACCTATTTTAAGGTACCCATTGTGTATATAGTGACAAACTTTTAGAGGTCACCTCACTTAGGTCACCTGTTGGTTATGACTTTTTTAGTTGTCACCTATTTGGAATGGCCTTTGATATATCATCTGTGTGTAGTGAACTTTGAGAGGTCACGTGTGTAGTGAGTTTTGAGAGCTTAATGTGTGTAGTGACCTTTGAGAGGTCACTTGTGTGTCGTCATAAAGGTCAGGATGCTCATCTAGTTTAAAAAGTAAACTAGTTTTACAGGTTCTATTTTTACTCTGGCGTCTTAAGCAGTAAATCTTGAGTAACTTGTAACTAGGCTCTTGCGTTGGCGTGGGTGTTGGCGAGGGTGTTGGCGAGGGTGTTGGCGAGGGGGTTGGAGAGGGAGTTGGCGAGGGAGTTGGCGAGGGGGTTGGCGAGTGGGTTGGCGAGGGAGTTGGCGAGGGGGTTGACGAGGGTTTTGGCGAGGGGGTTGCTAAGGGGGTTGGCGAGCGGTTGGCGAGGGGGTTGACGAGGGAGTTGGCGAGAGGGTTGGCAAGGGGGTTGGCGAGGGGGTTGGCGAGGTTGTTGAAGGTGTTGGCGAGAGGAATAGTGAGGGTGTGGCGAAGGGGATGGTGAGGGGGGATTGGCGAAACTGCTGAAGATGCTGGCGAGGGGGATGGTGAGGGGGTGTTGGTGAGGGTGTAGGCGAGGGGGATGGGGTGAGTGTTGCCGAGGCGGTTGATGAGGTTGTTGGCGAGTTTGGCATCTTCATTGTGTACTGAGAATAACCATTCAAAATTATAATACTAGAGCCAAGGAAAGGAAGGGTAGCTCAAACTCCTCAAATCAAGAGCCCCATGAAGAAGAAGACGGAATTTTCTCGACAGAACATGCTCTTGGGAATTCAGAAAATCACTAGAATGATTTAGAAGCTGTCATCAAATCAACACTATCCCTTATACCTTGATATTAGTGCTGCACACTAGCACTCTTGTTAGTGTTGTCCACTAGCACTATTGTTAGTGCTGCACACTAGCATTGTTAGTGCTGCACACTAGTACTATTGTTAGTGCTGCACACTAGTACTGTTAGTGCTGCACACTAACACTATTGTTAGTGCTGCACACTAGCACTATTAGTGCTACACACTAGCACTATTGTTAGTGCTGCACACTAGCACTGTTAGTAATGCACACTAACACTATTGTTAGTGCTGCACACTAGCACTGTTAGTGTTGCACTCTTAGTGTTGCACTCTAACACTATTGCTAGTGCTGCACACTAGCACTGTTAGTGCTGCACACTAGCACTGTTAGTGCTGCACACTAGCACTGTTAGTGCTGCACACTAGCACTGTTAGTGCTGCACACTAGCACTGTTAGTGCTGCACACTAGCACTATTGTTATTGTTGCACACTAGCACTGTTAGTGCTGCACACTAACACTATTGTTAGTGCTGCACACTAGCACTATTTTTAGTGCTGTACACTAGCACTGTTAGTGCTGCACACTAGCACTATTGTTTGTGCTGCATACCAGCACTGTTAGTGCTGCACACTAGTGCTATTGTTAGTGCTACACACTAGTACTGTTAGTGCTGCACACTAACACTATTGTTAGTGCTGCACACTAGCACTGTTAGTGCTGCACACAGCACTATTGTTAGTGCTGCACACTAGTACTGTTAGTGCTGCATAATAATACTATTGTTAGTGCTGCACACTAGCACTATTGCTAGTGCTGCAGACTAGCACTATTAGTGCTGCACACTAACACTGTTAGTGCTACACAGTACACACTAGCACTATAGTGCTGATCATTAGCACTATTGTTAGTGATGCACACTAGCACTATTGTTAGTGCTGCACACTAGCACTATTTTTAGTGCTGCACAATAGCACTATTGTTAGTGCTGCACACTAGCACTGTTAGTGTTGAATACTAGCACTATTAGTGCTGCACACTAACACTGTTAGTGCTGCACACTAGCACTATAGTGCTGATCACTTGCACTATAGTGCTGATCACTTGCACTATTGTTAGTGCTTCACACTAGTACTGTTAGTGCTGCACACTAGCACAAACTTTAGTACTGCTAGTGCTGCATACTAGCACTATTGTTAGTGTTGCACACTAGCACTGTTAGTGCTGCACACTAGCACTATTGTTAGTGCTGCACACTAGCACTATTGTTAGTGCTGCACACTAGCACTATTGTTAGGGCTGAACACTAGCACTAGTAGAGGAAACAGTTCTTGCTTTCTCGTTTAATTTAGTCCGTAAATCCTATTCGAATCGCGGAGTCTGTAGATTACCTGGCCTGGTTGCAGAGGCCAGGTAAATACGGTCTCCACGTCAGTAAAATAGGTCTCTTAGTCAGTAAAATAGGTCTCTTAGTCAGTAAAATAGGTCTCTTAGTCAGTAAAATAGGTCTCTTAGTCAGTAAAATAGGTCTCCCTGTCCGTAAAATAGGTTTCCTCGTCAGTAAAATAGGCCTCCTCGTCAGTAATTTAGGTCTTTTCAGTAATTTAGGTCTCAAGGTCAGTATAATAGGTCTCCTTGTTAGTAATTTAGGTCTCCACATAAGTAATTTAGGTCTCCACGTTAGCAATATGGGTCTCCTCGTCAGTAAAATAGGTCTCCTTGTTAGTAATTTAGGTCTTCTCGTCAATAATTTAGGTCTCACGTCAGTAAAATAGGTCTAATTCTTGGTAAAATAAGTCTCCTCATCAGTAAAATAGATCTCAGTAAAATTGGTCTCCTCGTCAGTTAAATAGCTCTCCTGGTCAGTAAAATAGGTCTCCTCTTTCTAAAATGGGTCTCTTGCTTAGGTCTCTTC
>WNWK01051743.1:0-12386 GCA_009830355.1 Cherax destructor | reverse complement strand
GAAGGTATCGGGGGGTGGGGGGAAAAGCAGGGGTATCAGGGGTAGGGGGAAAGCAGGAAAGTATAAAGGGGGGGGAAAAGCAGGAAGGTATCAGGGGAAAGGGGAAAGGAGAAAGGTATCAGTGGAGAGGGAAAGCGGGGAAGGTATCAGTGGAGGGAAAGCAGGAAGGTATCAGTGGAGAAGGAAAGCAGGAAAGTATCAAGGGAGGGAACAAACGAAGGTATCAGGAGGGTGGGGAAGAAGGTATCACGAGAGAAAAAGGAAAAAGGTATCAGGAGGTAGTGGAAGAAGGAAGGTATCAGGAGAGAGGGAAGACAGTATCAGGAGGGGGGGGAACAAGAAGGAGAGGGGTAAAAGGGGAAAACGTGTCGTAAGAGGCGACTAAAATGTCGGAAGAAAAGTGCCTAGTAGCATTTTCTCCTGTAAAAATTTTATTTAAATTTTAAAAAAAGAAAAACTTTGGTTTTTTTTTTTAAATATAAAATTATATATATATATATATATATATATATATATATATATATATAAAAAAACCGTGTATATATATATATGTATATATATATGTATATATATATATATGTATATAAAATTTTAATATATATATATATATATATATATATATATATATATATATATATATATATATATATATTTTTATATATATGTCGTCCCGGGAATGGGGCAGAACTTGCGATTTTGGCTAAAATAGCAACGCTCATCTTGCCATATAAGACAAGCAAAAAATTTGTGAATGCAATAATTTCGCGGGTGGGGTAGGCCTCACAGTTTGCAGATAGCATGAGGAAATACTAGAAGATAGTTAATAGCCAGCCCCAAGCTTCTAACCACCGGGAACAGGTCATGTGACGCAAAAAGTTACAATATTGGATCATTACATACCTTCACTTACAAACTTCTAATGAAATAGAAGGGGAAAAAATCCCTCTTTTGTCAACCGGTGTCACAGAACCTTCCAGAACAATCAGGAAATGCTCGTAGTGTCATTAATATGCTTGTGTGAATTTTTCCTACACCACCCGCCCCCATTTGTTGTGTGTGTATGGGGGGGACCTGTGTGTGGTAGCATCCCGCTTGTCCCTCTCAGAGACTGGCTGGCTGGCTCCACACTACCACTCTGAAAACTTACCCTACTTCTCCTGTTGTTGCCTTTGCAACATTGCACAGCTCCTGATGACGCACTGAGAAGTGTGAAAGTACTTGAGCTAAAGATTTCCTATCCCCCGTCTCTTGTCTTGCATATATATATATATATATATATATATATATATATATATGCAAGAAAACCACTATGAAAAAATAGAAGAATTCCAAGCGCTTTCGTGACTACTCACATTATCAAGGAACTATAACAGGAAACATGACAAGAAGGGCTTATATAAGGGCCAGACTACACCTCACAGTCACATCACACTAACAAAGACTACACCTCACAGTAGCGTAACATCTCACGACTCTGTGAAGAGGAAAAAAAAAAAAAAAAAAAAAAAAAAAAAAAAGGACCTGAAACTCTTCCCAAGAATTAAGATTAGTCCAATTTATCATTAAATTCTTCCCAAATTTTATTAATTATAAATGAATCCAATTTATATAAACCAAAAGAAATATTCATATTATTTTCAAAACTGCTTTTAATGAAACATGATTCTATTATATTTCTCTCAACCATGGACTTGCTTGATACAACCTTCTCAGCATTTTGAAAATCAATAGGATGGTTAAAATCTCTCACATGAATAAATAGAGCATTAGAATCTTGTCCAGTTCTAATGCTATATTTATGTTGTTTTAATCTTAGTTCAAGACTTTTACCAGTTTGACCATAATAAACTTTATCGCATATTTTACAATCCAAAAAGGGACAACCAACCTTATTCAACTAAAAATATGTTGGTTCTCCCTTACCATGAAAACTTGGTTGATATGCCTTCCTTTCTTAAGAATTTTAATATCAAAGTTGTATTTAAAAATCTTGATACAGTAAAAAGACTTTTGATAAAAAATTCCCCCCAAAATGCTGACGGATGTGTCTATAAGATTCCCTGTAAAATATGCGATAAAGTTTATTATGGTCAAACTGGTAAAAGTCTTGAACTAAGATTAAAACAACATAAATATAGCATTAGAACTGGACAAGATTCTAATGCTCTATTTATTCATGTGAGAGATTTTAACCATCCTATTGATTTTCAAAATGCTGAGAAGGTTGTATAAGCAAGTCCATGGTTGAGAGAAATATAATAGAATCATGTTTCATTAAAAGCAGTTTTGAAAATAATATGAATATTTCTTTTGGTTTATATAAATTGGATTCATTTATAATTAATAAAATTTGGGAAGAATTTAATGATAAATTGGACTAATCTTAATTCTTGGGAAGAGTTTCAGGTCCTTTTTTTTTTTTTTTTTTTTTTTTTTCCCTCTTCACGGAGTCGTGAGATGTTACGCTACTGTGAGTGTAGTCTTTGTTAGTGTGATGTGACTGTGAGGTGTAGTCTGGCCCTTATATAGCCCTTCTTGTCATGTTTCCTGTTATAGTTCCTTGATAATGTGAGTAGTCACGAAAGCGCTTGAATTCTTCTATTTTTCATAGTGGTTTTCTATATATATATATATATATATATATATATATATATATATATATATATATATATATATATATATATATATATATGCAAAAAGATCACAGTAAACAGGTGATATCAAAATATGCAAAACAACCAATATGAAAAATAGAAGAATTCCTAGCGCTTTCGTGACTACTCACATTATCAAGGAACTATAAAAGGAAACGTGAGAAGAAGCTTATAAAGAGGCAGAATACACCTCACAGTCACATCACACTAACAAAGACAACACCTCACAGTAGCGTAACATCTCACGACTCTGTGAAGAGGAACATAAGAAAGAACCTGAAACTCTTCCCAAGAATTAAGATTAGTCCAATTTATCATTAAATTCTTCCCAAATTTTATTAATTATAAATGAATCTAATTTATATAAACCATAAGAAATATTCATATTATTTTCAAAACTGCTTTTAATAAAACATGATTCTATTATATTCCTCTCAACCATGGACTTGCTTGATACAACCTTCTCAGCATTTTGAAAATCAATTGGATGGTTAAAGTCTCTCACATGAATAAATAGAGCATTAGAATCTTGTCCAGTTCTAATGCTATATTTATGTTGTTTTAATCTTAGTTCAAGACTTTTACCAAGTTTGACCATAATCTTAATTCTTGGGAAGAGTTTCAGGTCCTTTCTTATGTTCCTCACAGAGTCGTGAATGCGCTACGAGGTGTTCTTTGTTAGTGTGATGTGACTAGTGTATTCTCCTCTTTATAAGCTTCTTCTCACGTATGTTCCTTGATAATATGGTAGTCACAAGCTAGGAATTCTTCTATTTTCATATTATTGTTTTGCATATATATATATATATATATATATATATATATATATATATATATATATATATATATATATATATATATATATATATATATATATATATTTATATATATATATATATATATATATATATATATATATATATTTATATATATATATATATATATATATATATGGGGTGGGGCACTGGCAACTGCAGTGGAGGGAGCTGTTAGGGTTTTAAACTAGAAATAGTTAGTGGTATGGGTTTTGGGGGGAAAACAGAGAAGTCCCAGTGTAGTAATATTATAAGTTGTAGGAGAACTAGTAATAGGCAGAATAAGGTGGATAGTGGAAAGCTAGTGACACTAGATGACAAGGACAGTAATAGGTATAGTGGAAAACAGAGATGAGCAGGAAGGGTAAAGAGAAAGGAGGGTCTCTAAATATATATTACACCAATAGTCGTAGTGCTAGGAATAAGATGGACGAGTTGAGATTAGTTGCAAGTACAGGTAATATTGATGTTTTTGCAATAACTGAGACATGGTTTAATATGAAAAATCGGGACTTGCCTGCCGAATGTCACATTCAGGGTTTTAAATTGTTCCAAGTAGACAGAAGTATCGGGAAAGGGGTGGGGTGGCACTCTATGTCCGTGATCATTTAAATTGTTGCATAAAAACGGGTATAAAGTCTGAATTAACACATACAGAGTCTGTCTGGATAGAATTTTCAGAGGGTGTGAAAATTGATTTTAGGCGTGATTTACCGTCCTCCAAACTTAGATAGGGAACAAGGGAGACTACTTTGGGAGGAAATTGTTGGCCACAAGACACGATAACGTAGTAATTCTAGGGGACTTTAACTTTAGTCAGATTGATTGGAATTTCATGACAGGGAATGTAGAATCTAACGACTTTTTAGAAGTAGTTCAGGATTGCTTTTGAAGCAGTTTGTAACAGAACCTACAAGGGAAATAACCTACTTGACTTGGTTCTGGCAAGCAAGGAAACCCTTGTTAATAATTTAGAAATTACAGAGGAACTCGGCTCCCAAACGACCACAAGTCAATTACCTTTAGCATTGAATGGATGTATGATAGTAGGGATAATTCAGTAATGGTCCCAGATTTTCGCTTAGCAGATTATAATGTACTTAGAGAACACTTATCAACTGTGGACTGGGGTGAAGAAGAGAGGTATCAATATGACAGTTTTCTTAACACTATACAGGCTGCCCAAAGATCATTTATCCCGTATAAAGAAATTAGATCAAGTAGAAATGACCCAAAATGGATGAATAATAGGCTCAAATATCTTTTAGGGCAGAAGAAAGGAATTTATAGGCGCATAAAAGAGGTAGGGTCATCTTATAAATCAGTATACTGACATTAAGAGGACGTTAAAAGGGAATAAGAAAAGCTAAACAGGACTATGAAATTAAAGTTGCTAGGGATTCAAAAACTAACCCAAAAAGTTTTTCAGGTTTATAGAACAAAAGTTAGGGATAAGATAGGTCCCTTAAAAATAACTTTGGGCATCTTACTGACAAGGAGAATGATATGTGCTCTATTTTTAATAATTATTTTCTCTCGGTTTTCACACAGGAAGACATTAATAATATCCCAGTAATTAATTTTTACAGAGGCCCAGAAGAAGATAAATTATGTAATATCACAGTCACTAGCGAAATGATTGTGAAACGCTGGACCGACTGAAACAAAATAAATCGCCGGGTCCTGATGAGCTTTTGCAAGGGTTCTTAAGGAATGCAAAATGGAACTCTGTGAACCAATATCTACATTTTTAATTTATCTCTTCAAACAGGTGTAGTGTCTGGATAGAATTTTCAGAGGGGTGTGAAAAATTGATTTTAGGTGTGATTTACCGTCCTCCAAACTTAGATAGGGAACAAGGAGACTACTTTGGGAGGAAATTGTTAAGGCTACAAGACACGATAACGTAGTAATTCTAGGGACTTTAACTTTAGTCAGATTGATTGGAATTTCATGACAGGGAATTTAGAATCTAACGACTTTTTAAAGTAGTTCAGGATTGCTTTTTGAAGCAGTTTGTAACAGAACCTACAAGGGAAATAACCTACTTGACTTGGTTCTGGCAAGCAAGAAACCCTTGTTAATAATTTAGAAATTACAGAGGAACTCGGCTCAAGCGATCACAAGTCAATTACCTTTAGCATTGAATGGATGTATGATAGTAGGGATAATTCAGTAATGGTCCCAGATTTTCGCTTAGCAGATTATAATGGACTTAGAGAACACTTATCAACTGTGGACTGGGGTGAAGAAGAGAGGTATCAATATGACAGTTTTCTTAACACTATACAGGCTGCCCAAAGAACATTTATCCCGTATAAAGAAATTAGATCAAGTAGAAATGACCCAAAATGGATGAATAATAGGCTCAAATATCTTTTAGGGCAGAAGAAAGGAATTTATAGGCGCAAAAAAAGAGGTGAGGGTCATCTTATAAATCAGTATACTGACATTAAGAGGGACTTAAAAGGAATAAGAAAAGCTAAACGGGACTATGAAATTAAAGTTGCTAGGGATTCAAAAACTAACCCAAAAGTTTTTTCCAGGTTTATAGAACAAAAGTTAGGGATAAGATAGGTCCCCTTAAAAATAACTTTGGGCATCTTACTGACAAGGAGAATGATATGTGCTCTATTTTTAATAATTATTTTCTCTCGATTTTCACACAGGAAGACATTAATAATATCCCAGTAATTAATTTTTACAGAGGCCCAGAAAAGATAAATTATGTAGTATCACAGTCACTAGCGAAAGGTTATCAAACAGATAGACCGTTTGAAGCAAAATAAATCGCCAGGCCCTGATGAGCTTTTTTCAAGGGTTCTTAAGGAATGCAAAATAGAACTCTGTGAACCCTTAACTAAGATTTTTAACCTATTTCTTCAAACAGGTGTAGTGCCGGATACGTGGAAGATGGCTAATGTAATTCCTATTTTTAAAGAACATAAGAACATAAGAAAGGAGGAACACTGCAGCAGGCCTGTTGGCCCATACTAGGCAGGTCCATCACAATCCATCCCACTAACAGAATAATTGCCCAACCTAATTTTCAATTCTGCCCAAGAAATAAGCTTTGAAGATTCTATTAACTCAAGTGCGAGTCCCACTCAAATCCAACCCCTCTCACTCATGAATTTATCCAACCTAAATTTGAAACTGCCCAAGGTCCTAGCTTCAATAACCCTACTAGGCAGACTGTTCCACTCATCAACTACCCTATTTCCAAACCAATATTTTCCTATATCCTTTCTAAATCTAAACTTATCCAATTTGAATCCATTATTGCGGGTTCTTTCTTGGAGAGATATCCTCAAGACCTTATTTATATCCCCCTTATTAATACCCATCTTCCACTTATATACCTCGATCATGTCTCCCTCATTCTTCGTCTTACAAGTGAATGTAATTTAAGGGTCTTCAATCTTTCTTCATACGGAAGATTTCTAATGCTATGAATTAACTTTGTCATTCGTCGCTGAATGTTTTCTAACGAATTTATATCCATTCTGTAAAATGGAGACCAGAACTGAGCTGCATAATCTAGGTGAGGCCTTACTAATGATGTATAAAGCTGTAATATAACCGCTGGACTTCTGTTGCTTACACTTCTTGATATAAATCCCAGTAATCTATTTGCTTTATTTCTTACGCTTAGGCATTGCTGACTTGGTTTGAGGTTGCTGCTTACCATAACCCCCAGATCCTTTTCGCATTCTGTACGGCTGAGTTCAGCAGGGGACAAGTCGTTACCATCAAATTACCGCCCAATAAGTCTAACATCAATTGTAGGCAAATTACTAGAGTCGATTATAGCTGATAACATAAGAAGCCATCTCGATAGGCATAATTTGATTAATGATACTCAGCATGGATTCATCAGGGGCCGTTCCTGCCTAACTAATTTATTAACTTTTTCAGTAAGGCTTTGAGGCAGTTGATAATGATAAAGAATTCGATATCGTTTATTTGGATTTTAGTAAGGCTTTTGATAGAGTACCACATCAGAGACTGTTAAAGAAAGTGGCTGCTCATGGCATTGGTGGAAAAGTGTTGTCATGGATCGAGTCATGGCTCACCAATAGGAAGCAGAGGGTGTGCATAAATGGGGTTAAATCGAGTGGGGATCTGTAACAAGTGGCGTTCCTCAGGGATCGGTTTTGGGCCCATTGTTGTTTATAATATATATAAATGACCTTGACGAGGGAATTTCTAGTGATATGAGCAAATTCGCTGATGACACGAAGATAGGTAGGATAATCGATTCAGACGTAGATGTCAGTGAACTACAGGAGGATTTAGACAAACTCAATTCCTGGTCAGAAAAATGGCAGATGCAGTTCAATGTAGATAAATGCAAGGTTCTTAAGCTCGGGAGTGTCCATAACCCAAGCACTTATAAGTTAAATAACGTAGAACTTAGCCATACAGATTGCGAGAAGGACTTGGGGTGATGGTAAGCAGCAACCTTAAACCAAGACAGCAATTCCTAAGCGTACGTAATAAGGCAAATAGATTACTGGGATTTATATCAAGAAGTGTTAGCAACAGAAGTCCAGAGGTCATATTACAGCTTTATACATCATTAGTAAGGCCTCACCTAGATTACGCAGCTCAGTTCTAGTCTCCATATTACAGAATGGACATAAATTCGTTAGAAAACATTCAGCGTAGAATGACTAAATTAATACATAGCATTAGAAATCTTCCTTACGAAGAAAGATTGAAGACCCTTAAATTACATTCACTTGTAAGACGTAGAATGAGGGAGACATGATCGAGGTATACAAGTGGAAAATGGGTATTAACAAAGGGATATAAATAAGGTCTTGAGGGTATCTCTCAGAGAGAACCCGCAATAATGGATTCAAGTTAGATAAGTTTAGATTTAGAAAGGATATAGGAAAGTATTGGTTTGGAAATAGGGTAGTTGATGAGTGGAACAGTCTGCCTAGTAGGGTTATTGAAGCAAGGACCTTGGGTAGTTTTAAATTTAGGTTGGATAAATTCATGAGTGAAAGGGGTTGGATTTGAGTGGGAATTGCACATGAGTAAATAAAATTATCAAAGATTATTTCTTGGGTAGCATTGAAAATTAGGTTGAACAAATATTTTGTTAGTGGGATGGAATGTGAAGGACTTGCCTAGAATGGGCCAACAGGCCTGCTGCAGTGTTCCTCCTTTCTTATGTTCTTATGTTCTTATGTTAATTCCTATTTTTAAAGCAGGGGACAAGTCGTTACCATCAAATTACTGCCCAATAAGTCTAACATCAATTGTAGGCAAATTACTAGAGTCGATTATAGCGGATAACATAAGAAGCCATCTCGATAGGCATAATTTGATTAATGATACTCAGCATGGATTCACCAGGGGCCGTTCCTGCCTAACTAATTTATTAACTTTTTTCAGTAAGGCTTTTGAGGCAGTTGATAATGATAAAGAATTCGATATTGTTTATTTGGACTTTAGTAAGGCTTTTGATAGAGTACCGCACCAGAGACTGTTAAAGAAAGTGGCAGCTCATGGCATTGGGGGAAAAGTGCTGTCATGGATCAGTCATGGCTCACCAATAGGAAGCAGAGGTGTGCATAAATGGGGTTAAATCGGAGTGGGGATCTGTAACAAGTGGCGTTCCTCAGGGATCGGTTTTGGGCCCGTTGTTGTTTATAATATATATAAATGACCTTGACGAGGGAATTTCTAGTGATATGAGCAAATTCGCTGATGACACGAAGATAGGTAGGATAATCGATTCAGACGTAGATGTCAGTGAACTACAGGAGGATTTAGACAAACTCAATTCCTGGTCAGAAAAATGGCAGATGCAGTTCAATGTAGATAAATGCAAAGTTCTTAAGCTCGGGAGTGTCCATAACCCAAGCACTTATAAGTTAAATAACGTAGAACTTAGCCATACAGAGTGCGAGAAGGACTTGGGGGTGATGGTAAGCAGCAACCTTAAACCACGACAGCAATGCCTAAGCGTGCGTAATAAGGCAAATAGATTACTGGGATTTATATCAAGAAGTGTTAGCAACAGAAGTCCAGAGGTTATATTACAGCTTTATACATCATTAGTAAGGCCTCACCTAGATTACGCAGCTCAGTTCTGGTCTCCATATTACAGAATGGACATAAATTCGTTAGAAAGCATTCAGCGTAGAATGACTAAATTAATACATAGCATTAGAAATCTTCCTTACGAAGAAAGATTGAAGACCCTTAAATTACATTCACTTGTAAGACGTAGAATGAGGGGAGACATGATCGAGGTATACAAGTGGAAAATGGGTATTAACAAAGGGGATATAAATAAGGTCTTGAGGGTATCTCTCCAAGAGAACCCGCAATAATGGATTCAAGTTAGATAAGTTTAGATTTAGAAAGGATATAGGAAAGTATTGGTTTGGAAATAGGGTAGTTGATGAGTGGAACAGTCTGCCTAGTAGGGTTATTGAAGCAAGGACCTTGGGTAGTTTTAAATTTAGGTTGGATAAATTTATGAGTGAAAGGGGTTGGATTTGATTGGGAATTGCACATGAGTAAATAAAATTATCAAAGCTTATTTCTTGGGTAGCATTGAAAATTAGGTTGAACAAATATTCTGTTAGTGGGATGGAATGTGAAGGACCTGCCTAGTATGGGCCAACAGGCCTGCTGCAGTGTTCCTCCTTTCTTATGTTCTTATGTTCTTATACACACAAATACTATCTCACTAAGTTAAAATAACCAGTATCAATTAAAAATCCATTTAAAATGTTAATGCCAAATGACACCACACTTAAAGGTTCGCCAGGCCCCTGCAGGAACTGTAGCCAAACTTACAGGCTACACAGAGAGGAAGAGGAGCACCTGACAAGTGGCTATGGGTGAGATGTGTGTGCTCGATCCTCAGTCTACAGAGATTCATCTAAAAGTGATAAATTCCTGCTGAAGGAGGAGGCCAAACACTCACGTCCTGCCAAAAATTGTACAATTTGTTCTCAGTCTGCAAGGCCGACCAGGCCCGCCACTTCTCAAGGGCATATCTGTGGCTATGGTCCATGAAATCAACGTAAGGCAAAAGTCTAATGAAGAGAGGGCTTGCTACAATAGATTTTGCCTCGTCATCCGCTCATTTATTTCCCAGGACACCAACATGGTTCGGGTACCAACAGAGCCCCAGCTCTTTATGCCGCAGGTCGAGACTAACACTCCTGGATCTTTTAGACCACAGGGTGCACAAAGACACAGTAGAACAGAGCAGACAGAGCACACTGGGAATCTGAGTACGCAGTGAAACGTCAACCAATTAAGCCAGGTATCGGGGCAAGAGCAGCAAGGATTACATGGAGCTCCACAGTAAATACGGAGGATACAGTGAACACAACACGAGCTCTCATCAACAAAGCCAACGCCACCCTCTCTCTCAGACCCGTTAGTAAAAACCTGTATTCTTTAAGTATAAACCGAATCATGCTCAAAGAAATTAGCCAAGGTAATCACCAGTGCGTGACACTTAAAGTTCCTCATCCACCAACAAATAAGACTCACGAAATGGAGTTTTATGACTCTCTGATCGCGGGTTCTATCCCCACCCGTGGTATGGTTTCATCTACGAAGGGTAGGGAGAGAAGCCAACCTCTGACTGCAGACAAATCGATGCCACAATTCACAAGACAGACTAGCATCCAAACGTCAAACGGCACAGGAAGCCTTGCACGACGAGCAAAAGGCTTCTAGCCACCGCATAGACCACAGCAGAAGCAGTGTTGCCAGAAGTACGCACACCACGAAATAGGTAGTGGAGGCTCGCTCTTCATGGCGGAGATCCAGGTAAAGCTCACCAGATTCGACAAAGAAGCTTTCAACTGATGAAGTATGGCATACACCTACAGAAAGCGGGATCCCTAAGTGATGGAGACGGTTCAGCAGGAGCAGCAGAGAAGAGCTGGCCGAATAGATCTCTCAGCCAAACTCCAACATGGAACGACACAAATATGAATACAAACAGAACATTTTCCGCTGAATCGTCTGCTTAGCGCCATCAGAGCGTCTTTATATGAGAGGCCCACGACAGGTGACGATCAAATATCATCCCTAAAGATGTCACCTGCTGCTGATAGAGAAGAACCACACCACGGAGTAACACATGTGGAGCAAACTGTTGAACCTGTGACCCAGCAAAATGAACAGCCACCGTCCTTTGAGTAGTAAACCAGTAGCCATCAGAGGCAGTCTACCCTGTGATACTATTCACTGTCCTGAGGTCAGTGACAGACTGCCTCAGGAGCAAATGCTGTGCAGTACATTGGAAGGTTGTACACATACAGGAAGACCTTGACACCAGGGACAACACTGACCACATCCATAACTACAAGAAAACATGTGTTACTCAAAATACTGCTACTCGTGGGACACCCTCTTACGGAAGGAACTCCCACAAGTAACATGAATCAATCCTCATCTTCAACGATGTGTCAGACCTAAACCGTTCAAGAAAACCAGTGTCTCACAAGACTGTGAGTGTTGCTACACCAGGGAGTGTCTCACAAGACTGTGAGTGTTGCTACACCAGGTAGTGTCTCACAAGACTGTGAGTGTTGCTACACCAGGGAGTGTCTCACAAAACTGTGAGTGTTGCTACACCAGGGAGTGTCTCACAAGACTGTGAGTGTTGCTACACCAGGGAGTGTCTCACAAGACTGTGAGTGTTGCTACAACAGGGAGTGTCTCACAAGACTGTGAGTGTTGCTACACCAGGGAGTGTCTCACAAGACTATGAGTGTTGCTACACCAGGGAGTGTCTCACAATACTGTGAGTGCTGCTACACCAGGTAGTGTCTCACAAGACTGAGTGTTGCTACACCAGGTAGTGTCTCACAAGACTGTGAGTGTTGCTACACCAGGGAGTGTCTCACAAAACTGTGAGTGTTGC
>WNWK01051742.1:0-12387 GCA_009830355.1 Cherax destructor | reverse complement strand
CAGTGGTATTTCGACCTTTCCGGGAAAAAATTTCCCTGATTTTGCCCTGAAAAAAAGCATTCCCACGTGTGTGTGTGTGTGTGTGTGTGTGTGTAGTTGTGGTTGCAGGGATGGGAACCCCCTCCCCTTTCCCTCTTCCCCCAAATTTTTCCCCCTGGGTTCCATAAGTTTTTCTTTCTCCAAAAAACTGTGTATGGAACCTGCCCCCCACTACATGCTTCCCCCCTATTCCATTTCCCCCGACCATTTCTTTGATTTGAAAAAATTTTCCCTTTTTAAACCCCTTGGTTCTTTTGAGTTTTAAATTTCCCAAACCCGTGCCCCCTTTGTTGCTTTTCCCATCTCTGGGCTTTTCTGTCTCTGCCCCACCCTTGTCTATTCCTCTCAGTATCTTATATGTCGATCATGCCCCCCTATCCTCCTGTCCTCCAGTGTCGTCAGGCCGTTTTCCCAACCTTCCTCGAGGCCACCCCCCTTAGCTCCGGGACTAGTCTTGTTGAAAACCCTTTTACTTTCTCAGCTTTTTCGTGCTTGGGGGGGTGGGGGTTTCCCAAAAACTGGTGCTGCATACCCCAGAGGGGCCTAACGCACAGTGTACAGAGTCCTAAAACGATTTTTTATTAAATGTCGAATTTTCTTAAGTTAAAAAGGCCCATATCCCGCGGTTGGGGGGAAGGGGGAGATTGTATACCTGGGACACCGCCCCCTTGCAAAAAACGATCCCCCGGGGGAGATGCCCGACTAAAAATTTTTCCGCAGTTTCCCTTTGGTATGTGAAAATTTCCCCCTCCAATCCCATAAAGGGTTTTTTGATGTTCACTACCTCCCCGCCCGGACCAGTATTTTTTTAAAGGGGATTAAAAATAAAAGTATTATGATTAAATTTTAGTGGACTGTATGGTTACTATGTGATTGATCAAGTACGTAGAAGAAAAGAGAGAGAACACACAATTAAGTTAACATGACCATCACTCACCCATTAACAGCATCATAATAATATAATATAATAATATTTTATTTATTTCGATGCAAGTTACAAGTATACATAGTTATTGGTAGTTACAATTATAAAACTGTAATGCAAGGAGAGCCACTGGCATGCCATGGCATTAGGGGCAGCTTATTCTAAAGACTTAGTGAATAAGTACTTAATACTAGAGAAATTGATTGAGTTTATTCTAGTTATATATTATTTCAAATTACAATATGATTATACATACTATTAAAAGACAATACTAGAGGTGAGGAGGAGGTGTTGATTCACCGGGAAATCTCCCGGCCCGGGTCTTTACCAGATGGTGACCCGGCTCCGGCTCCCTGGCGTGGGAGTAGCAGAGACCGAAGTCTCCCATGGGAGGGGTTACCCCTCAGCGGTGGGACCAACTAGTCCCAGGCCTAGCCATATTCGCCCACAAGCACGTAGGTAGATAGTTGCTAGGCCCCTCTGGTCTGCCACCTTCCCCGCCCCAAGGAGGCTGACGGGAAGGGCAGGCTTGCGAGCCGCAGATGGTAGCAAGCTCCAGCCTTGGCACCTACCCTGCCCTAGAAGGGCTGGGCATGGTGATCGACCATAATACTAGAGAAATTGGTTGAGTTTATTCTAGTTGTATATTTTATTTCAAGTTACATTATGTTGATGCTATACTAGTAAAAAAACAATACTAGAGAAATTTATTGAGTTTCTTCTAGCTATATATTTTATTTCAAATTAACAAAATGATGATACCATACTATTTTAAATGACAATATGGTGATATGAAATTGCAACAAGTGTTAAGGAGGATGACAATATAAAATTGAGATTATCTAAGTAAAATAACATTGGGTTTGAAAGTTTGTTACAGTATGAGTATTTAGTATAGGGTGAGTAGGTGATTTTTGAGAAGAGTCTTGAATTGATTTTCTGACAAGGTTAACTTAATATTTACTGGTAACGAAATCCAGATTCTGGGGCCCTTTATGTGCATATAATTTTTACATTTGTTAGTATGGACTCGGGGTATGTCAAATAGTGATCTGTGTCTTGTGTCGTGGTCGTGGGACCTGTTAAAGTTGTTGAAGAGAATTTTGAGCGGAGGGTTGATATTAGCATGTAGAGTTTTATGTATGTAGAAGGCACATGAATATTCAAATTCAAATTCAAATTCTTTATTTCAAGTAATATACAAGGTGGGGTTGTACTTATAATTATACATTTTATAAAGTAGATATTACAAGATGGCCAATAATATGCCTAGGTATGCCTAGGCTTTTCAGGCAGTCTTATGATAGATCTTACTCAATAGTGACACAATGATTATACAGATAGTAAGGTTAGGTAATTGTAGTGATTAACTAGGTTTACAAAATTTAGGTACTGGAATTGAAACATTTAAGAATTTAACAATTAGTTTAAGAAGTTAGCAATTAGTTAACATATCAATGATAAAGGCGATGTACTGGCCCAATATAGTTTCCATATTGGAGTGTCTTAGGCAAACTTATGACTAGCTTAAGAATTATGAAGCAATAGTTGTATTAGAATTTTGGTTATTACTGTGCAAATTAAGGGGAATCACAGATATCAATAAGTGTATTTTGCTGTGGATATGTGCAAGATAAAGTAGTTTTCATGTGGTTAGCTACCGGTTGGGTGTGTAAGTGAGATAAGATGTTTTTTTAACGGTGCTTTTGAAAATGGAGGTTGTGTCTGCAGTTCTAGAGTTTTCAGGCAGGGAGTTCCAGATTTTAGGCCCTTTTATGCGCATTGAATTTTTGTATAGATTTAGTCGGACACGGGGAATGTCAAAGAGATGTTTATGTCTGGTATTATGTCTATGGGTCCTGTCACAACTGTCAAGAAAGTGTTTTTGCTCAGGGTTAAAGTTGGAATTAATGGTTCTATAAATGTAGATAGCAGAGTAGTAAGTATGGATGTTCTGAATAGTGAGTAGGTTTATAATAATAATAATAATAATAATAATAATAATAATAATAATAATAATAATAATATTAATAATAATATCTTTATTTACTACAAGTACATGTACATGGTATACAGGCCTAGCTGACATCAGTGACATACTACTATATAGAAAGTCCCTTGTTATGCTGAGCATTTCGGGCAGATTAGGTCAGTGTCCTAGGATGGGACTCACACCAGTCGACTAACACCCAGGTACCCATTTTACTGATGGGAAACATAGACAACAGGTGTAAAGAAACACGCTTAATGTTTCTGCCCTGGCTGGGAATCGAACCCAGGCCCTCGCCGTGTGAAGCGAGAGCTTTAGCCACCAGACCACCAGTGTGTGCTGCTTAGCGTTGGATTGCATGATAATTCTTACTGCGGCTTTTTGTTGGGTTATTATTGGCTTTAGGTGGGTAATTGCTGTTGATCCCCATGCACAAATGGCATATGTGAGGTAGGGATAGATGAGTGAGTAGTATAGTGTGAGTAGGGCTGATTGTGGTACATAATACTGTATCTTAGAGAGGATCCCCACAGTTTTGGACACTTTCTTTGTTATGTGTTGGATATGGGTGCTGAATTTCAGGCTGCTGTCAAGGTGAAGGCCCAGGAACTTGCCCTCGTTATGTCTAGCAATAGGTGTAGAGTTGATCTTAATGTTTAATTGTGGATCATCTGTTCTGTTGCCAAACATAATATAGAAGGTCTTATCAGTGTTGAGTGTAAGTTTATTGGCTGTCATCCATGTTGATATTTTTATTAATTCGTCGTTAACAATGGTATTGAGCATGGCAAGGTTTGTGTGGGAGATGACATAAGTTGTGTCGTCAGCAAAGAGTATTGGTTTCAGGTGTTGTGATACATTGGGAAGATCATTGATGTATAAGAGGAAGAGCAGGGGACCAAGGACACTTCCCTGCGGTACTCCGGTGTCTAGTGGTAGTGTCGTGGAGGATGTCTTTAATAGTGACATACTGGTACCTATTAGTGAGGTAGGATTTGAGGTATGCTAGTGCATGACCTCTTATTCCATAGTGGTCAAGTTTGTGGAGTAGGATGCCGTGGTTTACTGTGTCAAAAGCTTTCCTTAGGTCAATAAAAAGTCTTAGTGGATATTCCTTATTTTCAAGTGCTGTGTAAAGCAGGTCTATCATTTTTACTATTGCATCGTTAGTGCTTTTATTTTTCCTGAAGCCAAATTCGCAGGGGTTGAGTATGCTTTGTGTCGTTATAAACGAGTATAATCTCTTGTGCACAAGTTTCTCGAATATTTTGGATAGCAATGGTAGATTTGATATAGGCCTATAGTTATTTACGTCTGTAGGGTCACCACCTGTAAGGGGTTGGGAGCAGTAGGAGGATTGAATACTATGTTTGTTTGGTTCAGTCATTTATAATTGTGTTGTTATTGTTGTTGTTGTTATGGAGCGGCTTTGGAGAGTACATTGTTGTGGTTACTCAGCGTTTCAATAACCTACAACCACTACAGTGGCGACGAGGATGGGATCATCAGAGCCAAGGATAGTGGGCCAATGTGGCCTGAAGTAGTAGGGATATTGCCAGCCGAGGACATTGCAGCAGAACGGTGATAAAGCAGCAACAAGTGGCAGCATTGCAGCACAAGGAAGGTTGGAACCTTTCGACCCACGTAAGATTTCTTTGGAGCTTTGGCTAAGCTTGTTGGAAGCCAATTTCGCTCACTTTGGAATTAAAGAGCAAGATAACAAGAGAAATTTCTTGCTAGTGTCCCTGGGATCAGAAACTTACAGTGTTTTAGGTAATGTGTGTGCACCAGATTTACCACACACGAAGCGTTACAACGACTTGATAGCGGCACTGAAAAGTTATTATGCAGTGAAACCAGCCTACCACCGCAGTTTGTTGGCTTTTCAGCAGAGGAAGAAACGACAGGGTGAGTCCTTGCATGAATTATATACAGATTTAAAAGCATTGGCTGTGAACTGTACCTTTGGGGGACAATTTGACCCCACAGTGAGGGACCAGTTGTTTATGGCGGTGGTGGATGAAGTATATTTTCCTCACCTAGTTGCAGAAAATTTGGATTTGCAAAGTATGCAGTCTGCAAAACTATTTGACAAACTTTTGAACTTGGAACAGGCATTTGTTACAGATCAGAACTCTGCTCCTGCGGTACAAGTGATTAATGCTGTGAAATGTAAACATTGTGGGTTCCAGCACAGTAGTAGTACTTGTAGGTTTAAAGACTTTTTCTGTAATAAGTGTCATAAGAAAGGCCACTTGAGAAGAGTGTGTAGTGAGAAATTTTCAAAAGTGTCTCCTAAGGCTGTATCAAATTCGAGTATTGACAAAAACAGGACAGCAAGGACACAGCAGTCACCTAGATATCCTAGAACAAAGTCAATTAAGGTGCTGGATGGCGGTGATAATTCAGAGGATGAGGAAGTGATGAGCTTATATGCCTTAGAGGATAGAGTGTTTTCCATGAAGGCAGAGAAATATGGGTTTATCATTAACAATAAACAGGTACCCTTTGAGATTGACAGTGGGGCGTCCATCTCGACTTTATCCAAAGACTGGGTAGAGGCAGTAAAGGGGCACATTGAGCCATGTTCTAGGAGGGTAAATGCATATGATAATTGGAAAATAAACCTTCTGGGACAGGTGGTTTTGCCGGTAAGATATAATAAATTAGAGGTGTCACAAGTGTTTTATGTAGTGAAATCCCATAATAGTAACTTGTGTGGAAAGACCTCATGAAAAGGTAGGGATTTACCTTGCTGGATTGGATGAATCTACCAAAATTAACAAACTAGACAGTGCTGAAGAAATGTTAGATAATTTTAGGGTAGATTCTAGTAAACCTATCTCCAGCTTTGTGGCCAAAATTCATGTGAAAAGTGATGCTGTTCCTAAGTTTGTGAAAGCACGGCCAGTACCATTTTTTCACAAAGAGATGATTGAGAAAGAATTAGAAAAATTAGTGCAGAAAGGCATTATTGAGCCTATTTCGCATAGTGAATGGTCTGTACCTATTGTCCCAGTATTAAAGGCTGACTCTAAGTCTATGAAAATATGTGGGGATTTTAAATATGTAAATCAAAACATTCATTGTGAAAGATATCCTTTACCCAGGATTGAGGAATTATTGTCTGTAGTGGGTAAAGGTAAAATATTTACAAAATTAGATTTGAAGGATGCTTATTTACAGATACCTGTAGATGAGAGGAGCCAACATCTTTTAGTAATTAATACCCACAGGGGACTTTTTAAATATAAGAGATTACCATTTGGAATTTCCTCATCTCCTGGTATTTTCCAGAAATTTATTTCCCAATTGTTTGTTAACCTGGATGGGGTTGCATCCTATTTAGATGATATAATGTAATTTAGAAAAGGAGGAATGTAAGGGGTTGGGAGCAGTAAGAGGATTGAATACTATGTTTGTTTAGTTCAGTCATTTATAATTGTTTTGTTATTGTCATTGTTGTTATGGAGCGGCCTTAGAGAGTACATGGTTATAGTTACTCTGGGTTTTACTAACCTACAACCACTACAAGTGGTTTGTCTCATGTAGTGCAAATAATCCCTACAGGATTCATTAAAATAAGTGATACACTGACTGGATTTGTCAGATCCAAGAAATAAGGGAACAAATGACCGGATTCAAAACTGGAAGTTCTAGGCGCCCCTAACACCCAAACGGATTCGTTGAAGAAGAAAATAAGGTATCCTGGACTGGATTCAATAAGCAGACGGGGTTTTAGGTGGCCTTATTAAACACCCAAACAATAACTTAAAGCGGTAAGATTGTCCCAAACACTTACACATGCAAATAAAATAGATATGATACAAATAGAAGGATGACCACTTCAGGGAAGCTAATAATAGAATATACAGTAAAACAACCAACACAATCAATCATGAAAACCTGTGTAGTCTGCAACCAAACAAACAAACGTTCCACTGGATGGATTACATGCAACTTCTGTGGTAAATGGAGCCACACTCCTTGTGCAGGTATTCAGGAATCAACTACACGAGATATTAAACCTGGGAAGTGAAATCATACACCAAATGCAATCATTTCTGGAGTGGAATCAGTCAATGGCCTCCACTCCAGATCAACAGATATTAGTGCCATGAAAAAAAGACCTCCTCCATACCACCAATCCGATGACATTCATCCTTGCAAATATACAGGGTCTAAAGCCAGCGACGAACAAAATACCTTACATCCGTGGACTGCTTACTGAATCAAATGCTATGTTTGCGGCTTTCACAGAGACCCACATAAAGGATCACTTGGACAATGAAATATGGATCCCATGCTAACACCCATACAGATGAGACAGAGTGAAAAGGCAAAAAGGGGGAATGCCTGTATATCACAGAGTCACTTATATCTCAGAACTACTAAATGTCTCAAATGATGTAGTTGAAGTTTTAGCAGTAAAGATCGAGAATCAAAACCTGGTCATCGTGGTTGTATACAAACCTCCAAATGCAACGTTCCAACAATTCCAGGAACAGCTTCTAAAAATTGACCACTGTCTGGAAAACCTTCCAGCTCCTGCCCCCCAGCTCCTGCCCCCAACATCTTGTTTCAGAGGGATTTCAACCTAAGGCACCTAAAATGAAGGAATATTGCAAAAAATGTGGCAGCTCATGAAAACTCACACACACATGAGCTTTTAAATCTCTGCACCAAATTCACCTTAAACCAGCAAATAATAGAGCTACAAGATTGGATAATACGCTGGACCTCATCTTCACTAACAATGATGATCTGATATGAAATGTCATCATATCAAAAACAATATACTCAGATCACAACATAATAGAGGTCCAGACATGTATGCGGGATCAGTTGCGAGGGAGCCTTCTCCAAATTCAACACAACAAAAACATAAGGTGGGACCAAGTAAACCAAGTCCTAAATGCTATAAACTGGGAAGATAGCCTCAGCATCACGGATCTTAACCTATGTTTAGAATAAATTAACTCTGTGGCACTTGAGGTTTGCTCAAGGCAAATTCCCTTAAGGAAAAGGAGGAGAAGATGTAAACTAGAAAGATAGAGGCGCTCCCTATACAGGAGAAGGCAAACAATTACAGAGCGGCTACAAAAGGCCAATATATCTGAAATACATAGGGAGACACTGGTCAGAGAAATAGCAAACATCGAACTAAAGCTAAAGGAATCTTACAGGAATCAAGAGACACGGGAAGAACTAAAAGCCATAAATGAAATTGAAAGAAACCCAAAGTATTTTTTTCTTATGCCATTGGATTTCGTCAGATCCAAGAAATAAGGGAACCAATGACCAGATTCAAAACTGGTATCCTCGACCGGATTCAATAAGTGGACGGGGTTTTAGGTGGCCTTATCAAACACCCAAACAATAACTTAAAGTGGTACGATTGTCCCAAACACTTACACATGCAAATAAAACAGATACGATATAAATAGACGGATCACCACTTCAGGGAAGCTATTAGTAGAATATACAGTAAAACATCCAAGATCCAAGAAAATCAATCAAGAAAACCTGTGTAGTATGCAACCAACAAACAAACGTTCCACTGGATGGATTACATGCAATTTCTGTGGTAAATGGAGCCACGCTCCTTGTGCAAGCATTTAGGAATCAACTACCCGAGATATTAAACCAGAGAAGTGTTTTTGGGTACACGCAAGGTAGAGGAATAGAATAGACATGGACAGCAGGAACTTCCCAAGGGGGTAGGGGAAAGGGAGATGTCACATGAATGTATAAAGGTGGTAGCAGAAGGGAAGACAAGAGTGAATGTAGATGAAGAGAAAAGGGACGAAGTAAACAGGGGCGACGGACAAATAAAGAGCGCCTACTAACATCTGTGACAATCCTATACATGGAAGGATTGCGGAGGTCATGGGAGCGAACATAATAGCAAATGAAATGTGCATCACGACGATCGGACAAGGATGGAATGTTCGCTTCTACATAGAGGCTCTCAACCGGGAAGAACGAAATGCACCAAGGCATAAACACAATCCCTGGTGATGTATGGGAGTAAGGCTAGAAAGAGTAGAAGGGGAGGCCGCCAAATATATCTGGTCACCATAATCGAGTACCAATAAAATTAGGGCTGAATGCAGGCGGAGGAGAGTGCTACGATCAGCCCCCCATGAAAGATGTGCGAGGGTTTTTAGGAGGTTCAGCCGGCTATGACAAGTTGCCTTCAGAGAGGTAATGTAAGGTTTCCAGGACAATCGACGGTCAAACAGGAAGCCGAGAAACCTGACTGTATCACGTTCTGGGATACGTGAGCCATATAGGTACAATGGATGATCAGAGACCACTGAACATCTAGTAAACGTAATTTGATGAGTTTTACCACTAGAAAATTTAAACCCGTGAGTATTGGCCCAATCGGAAACTCGGTTGACGGCATGTTAGTTTGATATCTTTATTATGCACCCCATACCCATCCTGTGGGCGGTAGTCAAAAGATTACAGAGGTACATAATGGGTCCAGGGACTGGACCTCAAAGTTTGATGGCTGAGCAAGTTACAAAGGTAATGAACTCAGATGGTCACAATCATGACAAGTTACAAAGGTATTTGCAGATTACAGAGGTATATATAGGGTCCAGAGACTGGGCCCCAAAGTTTTGATAGCTGAACAAGGTACAATGGTAATTAATTCACTAGTTACAAGGTAATGAATCATGTAAGTAAATTTACTTACGTCTGTACATGGTTGCACTCATGAACAAATTATAAAGCAATGAGCAATCTATTAGTCTACACCCAGCCACAACTGTAATGAGTTATTGGTGCAAATTTTAATTGTTGGGTCACACACACACACATATACATATACACATACACACGCATACATGTATATACATACACACATACACATACACACATGTACATACACACACACACACACACACACGTGTCAATGCTTTATTTACAGGGAGCAAAGTCAGGGTATTTTTCCAGAATGGTCTGGCTGGAGGGAAACTGCAATGAGGTGACAGTCAGCACCCGCACAAGCTATAGCAAAGTTATCCACATAAAGCGATGACCAAATGTTGGATGGGAGAACTGATGCCAGATTATTTATAGCAAGGAGAAAGAGTGTTGTGCTCAGAACACAACCCTGGGGAAAGCTCATTACTAACCCGGACACGGAAATGTCTTTCAGTTAAGAAAGCCTTAAGGAAAAATGGTAGATTGTCTTGGAGGCCTAAGGAGTGGGCCTGGATCAAGATATTATACTTCCAAGTTGTGTCATAAGCCTTCTCAAGATCGAAAAAGATGGTGATAACCAAGTGGTTATTGGCAAAGGCATTACGAATATACGTATCCAAGCGCAGTAAGGGGTCAATGGCAGAACGGCCCTTACGAAAGCCATATTGACTAGTGGAGAGACTACTGTGCATCTCTAAAGACCACATCAAACGTATATTAAATAGACGTTCCATCACCTTGCAAACTGCACTGGTAAGAGCGATGGGACGGTAGTGAGAGGGATCACGTCCCGTAGTACCTGGTTTTCGAAAAGGGAGAACAATAGCAGACTTCCACAGCTGGGGAATAACTCCTTGCAACCATATAAGATTAAAGAGTCGTAAGAGGACAGTAAGAGCAGACTGATGTAAATGCTGTAGCATACGAATATGTATGCCGTCTGGCCCAGCTGCCGATGATCAGCAAGCAGAGAGTGTTGCCTCCAGTTCTTGAAGGGTAAAAGGCACATTATAAGATTCTTCTCTGAAAGAAAAATCTAAGGGCTTTAACTCGCTGGCAGACTTAGAAGAAAGGAATGAGGGGCATAGATGGAGCCCCTGAGAAATGCAGACCAGATGATTACCAATTTCAGTGGCAATGGCAAAAGGGTGTACTATATAGACACCGGCAACCTGAAGAACAGGAGCAGGGTCGGGGGAGAATTTACCACTCAATTTCTGCACTTTCTTCCAGACTGCACTCGTTGAGGAAGCCGAAGTGACAGTAAAAGCGTAATCTCGCCAGCAAGTGTGTTTAGCATCAGGTATGACACAGCGAGCAATTGCTCTCTTCGCTTAAAATCAAGGAGTCTCTCTGTGGTTCTGTTATACCAATACCTTCCCACGCAGCGCATTTCAAACGTACTGCCCGAGCACAAGCAGGAGACCACCAAGGCACACACTTCTGAGAATGCTTGCCTAAGGTTTGGGGGATAGAATGAAGCTGCCCTGAAGACGGAGGACGAAAAGAGATGTAAAACCTTATCAATGGAGGACGAGGAAGGAACCTCATGAAAGGCAGTAAGATGAGCGTAAGGTCCCATTTCGCCCGGTCAAATTGCCAGCATGAGCTATGAGGAGTTGGAGAATATGAAGGGGACCTAAGGATGATTGGGAAATGATCGCTATCATGTAAGTCCGGGAGGATAGACCAGGTGAAGTCAAGGACAGTTGAGGAAGAGCAAATGGAAAGATCGATGCAGGAGAAAGAATGAGTTTGGGGATCAAATGGAAGGATACTCGTATTTAAACATGAAGGGGAGAGAAGCAAGAAATGCCTCAACTGAACGCCACGGAGTCACAGTGGACCCTCCCAAAGAAATGGTGTGCGTTAAAATTGCCAAGTAATAGAAGGTGGCGGCAAGGAAGAACCAGAAAATCAATATCTGGGATAGACAATGCTCCAAAGAGGAAAGATATAAAGAACAGAGTGTATACCACTTATTGAAGTGGATACGGGTGCAGTGTAATGTAAGAATGAACATAGAGCTGACGGTATGAACACCGTGCGTATAAAAGAGCCTTTATTAAAGGTTCCATTGGAAAAGGGATCCAATGAATACAACAAATCATAGCCTGCAAAGGGCCGAAAACAGAGGGTGCAATTTGGGCTTTCAAAAGACACCAACAGGGAAAACTGGGAGCAACACCGAGCTCACCCTGTTACCCTGAGGCCTCGGGTATTCCACTGCAAAAAGCCATGATTTATGGAGAAAATTTATAAAATCAAGTTAGAGGTATTTATGGACTAGGGTAGAAAAGTCCACTGTGGAGGCAGGTGGAAATCTGTAATCAAAGAAGGGGACTGAAGAAGGAGGGGGTAGACGGGGAAGAGAGAGGAGGAGGAACAGGAGGTGAAGGGGTCCATCAACGGTTGTCTTGCAATAAATCCTGCAAAGCCTCCAGGATTTCTGGAGTCAAAGATGCAGGATGTGGGCACATAGAGATGAAAGGAGGAGGAGGGAGCAACAACTGGGGACCATAGACGTACAAAAATAGAGGGGGGGATGGAAGAGGAGACTGTCGAAGAGGATTGGGGGGGACAGGAGGGAAGTGGCCTGGGGCGGGTCAAGGAAGGAAGGGGAGGGGACAGGGGATAAAGACATTGAATGAGGAGGAGGATAACCTCCACACACAACAGAACTAGTCTGAGGAAGACCGGCAATGGGGATTTT
>WNWK01051741.1:0-12387 GCA_009830355.1 Cherax destructor | reverse complement strand
CCCTGGACTTTTCCAATACCCACCTTATTCTGTCTATTACATTCCCCAAAATTTATAAATTACTACATTGGGACTTCATTTTTCCCCCCAAAACCCCATACCACTAACTTTTCATTTTAAACCCCTAACAGCTATCTCCTGCAGTGCCATGCCCCCACCCCAACCTGATAAGTAAACCCCACCCCGGGCATACATGTCATTTCTGCCAAGAAAAGGTCCAGTTGTCAATGAATATTAATGCATTTTCCTTACAGTATTTGCCCAGCCTACAATTGACAAATTGCCTAGGACAACCATTAAATCCAACCCCCCTCCTTGGAAACCCCAAATATGACAGGGTTCCCACCCTTTTTCCCCAATTATGTCTATTGCTGACCTCTGAACTTTTGCTTCCCTTCTTGATAAAAACCCCAGTAATCTTTAGCCTTATTACGTGCTTAGGCACTGTTTTGTCTCTGTTTAAGGTTGCTGCTTCCTTTAACCCCAAAGTCCTTCTCGCAATCTGTATTAGCAATTTCCCCGCCATTCAACTTATAATGCGGGTTATGGAACTCCTGGCTAGTTTTGCATTTATCTACATTGAACTGCATTTGCCACTTTTCTGCCCACGTTGAGTTTGTCTAAATCGCCCTGAATTTCCCCTGACATCTACTTTGAATAAATTACCCTCCCTATCTTCGTTTTTGGGAATTTGCTCAAAGAAATTTCCCCTCGTCAAGGTCATTGATATATATTATAAATAACAAGGGGCCTAAGACTGACCCCTGTGGAACACCACTTGTTACAAGTCCTCATTCGGTTTTAAACCCTCATTTATACACTCTCTGTTTCCCTATTGGTTTGACTGATCCAACAGCACTTTTCCCCCCAAGTATGAGCGCCATTTTCTTTAACAGTCTCGGGTGCGGTATTTATCAAAGCCTTACTAAATTCCTAATAAACAATATCAATTTTTTTATGGGATCAACAGCCTCAAAAGTTTTACTGAAAAAAGGTTAAAAAAATTAGATGGGCAGGAACCCCCCTTGAATCCATGCTGGTATGTTAATCAAATTATGGTTTCTAGATGACTTCTAATAATATGAGCTAAAATTGACTCTATAATATGCCTTTTGGGGTCAGGTTATTGGGGTAATTTGACGGTAGTGACTTGTCCCCTGTTTTAAAAAATAGAATTACATTAGCCATCTTCCACTTTCAGACACTACACCTGTTTGAAAAATAAATTAAAAATGTTAGATAATTTTCCCAAATTTTCCTTTTTGCATTCCTTAAAACCCTTGGAAAAAGCTCATCGGGACCCGGCGTTTTTTTTGTTTTCGGTCTAGTTGTTTCGTAACCATTTGCATGACTGTATAATGATGTGATTTTTGGCATTTCTTGGGCGTGGTTGAAATGAAAAGGCTTCGGAGGCTTCTTACTTTTTGTAATAAAGGGGGGTAACAGGCTGGTGTCTGTCCCATCCCCGGGGCCATCCCCCCTTGGAGGGAGGGACCCCATTGACTGAGTGGTAATAATAGGTAGAATTCCACAATTGTTAATAAAAGTAAAATTAAATAAGTACATTTTTTGTGGAATGTCCCCAGGGCTTTTCGCCGTTACAAGCATAAATGGACATGGGGTTAAATTTTCAATGGTAAAAAAACTTTGAAAAAAGGGGGAAAAAGGTTTTTTGGTCTAAGGCAGTGAGCGCGATGCAAATTCACGCCTTCCGGTCTGGATACATACTGAACACGGGGGAGTTCGGGTGAGCTGTATCGGGTATGGTCTCCTCTGGGATGTGAACAGACATCGTAGAGTCGCTGCAGGGGGTTTACTCAACCTGGGGACAACTGCTGGGCCCCCGTGGGGTCGTCAGTAGTCGCAACAGGACAGGACTGGCGGACTCAGGAGGACATTCCTCGCTGTACTGTCGCTGGAGCTGTCGCTGCTGGCAGTGTGGGGAGCGGGCAGGGACGACTGGGGAAAAATCTGGAGGTGAACACATACACCATACTGCAGTGAGGGGGTAGCAGCAAAATGACATCATCTATGTGTAGGCTGCTCACTGAAGCTGTGACACGGGTGACAGCGCCTGCCAACGGCTTCTGCGGCTTGGGGGTGACATCTTTCGACAGTAAAATTACAGCAAAGGGGGTGTCGTCCCCAGACTGGTCATCTGCAATAACTGGACTGACGGTTTTGGGGTGTAGTGGGAAAGGTCTCGATGGGGAATCGTCCGGGGGACGATTCAGCAAAGGCATCTGAGCGGCGAACAATAAGAGCTTTCGTACAGGGCGCCAGCGCAAAGACGCCTGGGCTGACAAAAGTCAGCTGTCAAGCGCGCGGGGCCTGGTCCCCCTGGGTGACAAAAAACACAGGTGCTACATAGGACAAAAGGGAAAATGCCCCTACTACACATGGGTACAACAAGCTTACAGACGTTTTCTGTATAAAAATCGTCACTTGTAATGAACATGTGAGAACACGCTGAGAGAAATTAAATTTAAAGAACACCCGACTTTTGTCTTCTCTCAAACTTCTCGACAAATAATGAAAATAAAAAGCACACGGTGAAACTACGCACTCGGGACATCATAGGTGATGTCAGGCGTGACATCGCAGTGATGTCAGCAGCTCGCGAGGAACGTCAGGAACATCGTGGGGGACGTCGCGGGGGACGTTCTGGGTAATGAGATGGATGTCATGGGGTGACATCCCAAGTGACATCAGTGGGTGACGTCGTGGAGTCGGCAGCATCGGGCGTCAGCAGCATGGTGGTGACGTCGGGGTTTATTGGGGCCCGCGCGTGCTTGGGATCTGGCTTACCCCCGGGGTGCTGATCATGGGGGTCACACTGGCTTCAGGGCCCCCGGACACTTGATACACAGTTTTGGAGAGAATTCCGGAAATTCTGCAATAGAGGGAGTGGGCAGTGTGTGGGGTATGGTGTGTGGGGGGTACAAAGGGGGGAGCGTGAGTGTCTGGGTGAGAGGCAAGGAGCCCGGCCCTTCCCCCCCCCCCACCCATACAGGGGGGACACCCAACCAGACGCTGAAATCACCACTAACTCACCTCTGAAGTGCTGAAATAGCAGTGCTGAGCTGAACAACAACAGCAGAACATGCTGGCAAGGCTGAACACGTGACTGAGAAACAGCATGGGACGCCAGACGGAAGTCAGTGACGCCATTTCTCGGAGAATTAGACAAATTTCGGCCTGAATCCTGCATGTACCTGTGTCTGGATGCTGAGATATATATCAATGACCTTGATGAGGAATTACTAGTGATATGAGCAAATTAAAAAGAAGATAGTAGATAGATTCAAACATAGATGTCATAGAACTTCAGGAAGATTTACAAACTTAATTCGGGGTAGGTGGCAGATGCAGTTCAATGTAGAAAAATGCAAGGTTCTGAAGCTCGGGAGTCCATAACCAGCACTTATAAGTTAAATAACGAGAACTTAGCCATACAGATTGGGTGAAAAGGGGATTTGGGGGTGATGGTAAGCAGCAACCTTAAACCAAGACAGCAATGCCTAAGGTAATGTAATAAGGCAAATAGATTACTGGGATTTATATCAAGAAGTGTTAGCAACAGAAGTCCAGAGGTTATATTACAGCTTTATACATCATTAGTAAGGCCTCACCTAGATTACGCAGCTCAGTTCTGGTCTCCATATTACAGAATGGACATAAATTCGTTAGAAAACATTCAGCGTAGAATGACTAAATTAATACATAGCATTAGAAATCTTCCTTACGAAGAAAGATTGAAGACCCTAAAATTACATTCACTTGTAAGACGTAGAATGAGGGGAGACATGATCGAGGTATACAAGTGGAAAATGGGTATTAACAAAGGGGATATAAATAAGGTCTTGAGGATATCTCTCCAAGAGAGAACCCGCAATAATGGATTCAAGTTAGATAAGTTTAGATTTAGAAAGGATATAGGAAAGTATTGGTTTGGAAATAGGGTAGTTGATGAGTGGAACAGTCTGCCTAGTAGGGTTATTGAAGCTAGGACCTTGGGTAGTTTCAAATTTAGGTTGGATAAATTCATGAGTGAGAGGGGTTGGATTTGAGTGGGACTCGTGCATGAGTGGGTAGAATTGTCAAAGCTTATTTCTTGGGTAGCATTGAAAATTGGGTTGAGCAAATATTCTGTTAGTGGGACGGATTGTGAAGGACCTGCCTAGTATGGGCCAACAGGCCTGCTGCAGTGTTCCTCCTTTCTTATGTTCTTATGTTCTTAACACTGCAGCAGGCCTGTTGGCCCATACTAGGCAGGTCCTTCACAATCCATCCCACTAACAGAATAATTGCCCAACCTAATTTTCAATTCTACCCAAGAAATAAGCTTTGCAGATTCTATTAACTCAAGTGCGAGTCCCACTCAAATCCAACCCCTCTCACTCATGAATTTATCCAACCTAAATTTGAAACTACCCAAGGTCATAGCTTCAATGACCCTACTAGGCAGACTGTTCCACTCATCAACTACCCTATTTCCAAACCAATATTTTCCTATATCCTTTCTAAATCTAAACTTATCCAATTTGAATCCATTATTGCGGGTTCTCTCTTGGAGAGATATCCTCAAGACCTTATTTATATCCCCCTTATTAGGAAGAAGGGTGGGAACCCTGTCATATGTGGTATTTTGCCAAGGAGAGGAGTTGGAAATGAATGGCTGTCCAGGGCAATTGGTGTCAATTGCTGCCTGGACAAATACTGTAAGGAAAATTCAGTAACATTCATTGACAACTGGGACCTCTTCTATGGCAGAAATGACATGTATGCCAGGGATGGGGTTCACTTATCCAGGTCTGGGGTGGGGGCACTGGCAACTGCAGTGGAGGGAGCTGTTAGGGCTTTAAACTAGAAATAGTTAGTGGTATGGGTTTTGGGGGGAAAACAGAGAAGTCCCAGTGTAGTAATATTATAAGTTGTAGGAGAACTAGTGGAAATAAATGGTATAAAATAGATCTGTCTGTGACTTGATAAAGCCCACTGCGTGGGCGAAACGTTGTCAATAAAGGATCACATTATCTTGCTTATGTGTTTATTTTTCCAGGAGAACTAGTAATAGGCAAAATAAGGTGGATAGTGGAAAGCTAGTGACACTAGATGACAAGGACAGTAATAGGTATAGTGGAAAAACAGAGATGAGCAGGAAGGGTAAAGAGAAAGGAGGGTCTCTAAATATATATTACACCAATAGTCGTAGTGCTAGGAATAAGATGGACGAGTTGAGATTAGTTGCAAGTACGGGTAATATTGATGTTTTTGCAATAACTGAGACATGGTTTAATATGAAAAATCGGGACTTGCCTGCCGAATGTCACATTCAGGGTTTTAAATTGTTCCAAGTAGACAGAAGTATCGGGAAAGGGGGTGGGGTGGCACTCTATGTCCGTGATCATTTAAATTGTTGCATAAAAACGGGTATAAAGTCTAAATTAACACATACAGAGTCTGTCTGGGTAGAATTTTCAGAGGGGTGTGAAAAATTGATTTTAGGCGTGATTTACCGTCCTCCAAACTTAGATAGGGAACAAGGGAGACTACTTTGGGAGGAAATTGTTAAGGCCACAAGACACGATAACGAAGTAATTCTAGGGGACTTTAACTTTAGTCAGATTGATTGGAATTTCATGACAGGGAATTTAGAATCTAACGACTTTTTAGAAGTAGTTCATGATTGCTTTTTGAAGCAGTTTGTAACAGAACCTACAAGGGGAAATAACCTACTTGACTTGGTTCTGGCAAGCAAGGAAACCCTTGATAATAAAAGTTTTTTCCAGGTTTATAGAACAAAAGTTAGGGATAAGATAGGTCCCCTTAAAAATAACTTTGGGCATCTTACTGACAAGGAGAATGATATGTGCTCTATTTTTAATAATTATTTTCTCTCGGTTTTCACACAGGAAGACATTAATAATATCCCAGTAATTAATTTTTACAGAGGCCCAGAAGAAGATAAATTATGTAATATCACAGTCACTAGCGAAATGATTATGAAACAGCTGGACCGACTGAAACAAAATAAATCGCCGGGTCCTGATGAGCTTTTGCAAGGGTTCTTAAGGAATGCAAATGGAACTCTGTGAACCAATATCTAACATTTTTAATTTATCTCTTCAAACAGGTGTAGTGTCTGATATGTGGAAGATGGCTAATGTAATTCCTATTTTTAAAGCAGGGGACAAGTCACTACCGTCAAACTACCGCCCAATAAGCCTGACCTCAATTGTAGGCAAATTACTAGAGTCAATTATAGCTGCTAATATTAGAAGCCATCTAGATAACCATAATTTGATTAATGATACCCAGCATGGATTCACGAGGGGCCGTTCCTGCCTATCTAATTTATTAACCTTCTTCAGTAAAGCTTTTGAGGCTGTTGATCACGATAAAGAATTCGATATTGTTTATTTAGACTTTAGTAAGGCTTTTGATAGTGTACCGCACCAGAGACTGTTAAAGAAAGTGGCAGCTCATGGCATTGGGGGAAAAGTGCTGTCATGGATCGAGTCATGGCTCACCAATAGGAAGCAGAGAGTGTGCATAAATGGGGCCCATTGTTATTTATAATATATATCAATGACCTTGATGAGGGAATTACTAGTGATATGAGCAAATTCGCCGACGACACGAAGATAGGTAGGATAATTGATTCAAACATAGAAGTCATAGAACTTCAGGAAGATTTAGACAAACTTAATTCGTGGTCAGAAAAGTGGCAGATGCAGTTCAATGTAGATAAATGCAAGGTTCTGAAGCTCGGGAGTGTCCATAACCCAAGCACTTATAAGTTAAATAAAGTAGAACTTAGCCATACAGATTGCGAGAAGGACTTGGGGGTGATGGTAAGCAGCAACCTTAAACCAAGACAGCAATGCCTAAGCGTACGTAATAAGGCAAATAGATTACTGGGATTTATATCAAGAAGTGTTAGCAACAGAAGTCCAGAGGTTATATTTCAGCTTTATACATCATTAGTAAGGCCTCACCTAGATTACGCAGCTCAGTTCTGGTCTCCATATTACAGAATGGACATAAATTCGTTAGAAAACATTCAGCGTAGAATGACTAAATTAATACATAGCATTAGAAATCTTCCTTACGAAGAAAGATTGAAGACCCTAAAATTACATTCACTTGTAAGACGTAGAATGAGGGGAGACATGATCGAGGTATACAAGTAGAAAATGGGTATTAACAAAGGGGATATAAATAAGGTCTTGAGGATATCTCTCCAAGAGAGAACCCGCAATAATGGATTCAAGTTAGATAAGTTTAGATTTAGAAAGGATATAGGAAAGTATTGGTTTGGAAATAGGGTAGTTGATGAGTGGAACAGTCTGCCTAGTAGGGTTATTGAAGCTAGGACCTTGGGTAGTTTCAAATTTATGTTGGATAAATTCATGAGTGAGAGGGGTTGGATTTGAGTGGGACTCACGCATGAGTGGGTAAAATTGTCAAAGCTTATTTCTTGGGTAGCATTGAAAATTGGGTTGAGCAAATATTCTGTTAGTGGGACGGATTGTGAAGGACCTGCCTAGTATGGGCCAACAGGCCTGCTGCAGTGTTCCTCCTTTCTTATGTTCTTATGCATCCGCATCCGTATTTTACTGTAAACAGATATCCGCATCCGCATCCGTATTTTACTGTAAGCAGATATCCGTATCCGCATCCGCATCCGCAAAATAAGTAAGTAAGACATCCGTATACACATCCGCATACCGGATATTTAAATTTTTAACATCCGATACATCCCTACAGTAATATGTATATACCTTGTGGGTGTGTCGCGAAAGGTCTGCCAATGATTGTATACAGGTGCTTGCTGCGAATTGGTATCGCACCAAATGTCGCAACAAACTCCTGTCTGGCCGCAGTGGCCAGTAGAGTTTCCAGTTGAATATCAGGAATTCACAGTCCGGTCATTATTACGACTCGTCGAGTGAAGGGGAAAACGGGCTTAACTCCTTCATGTATGTAGGTATATCAAGGGGGTCGATTGATTACTCTTGACTGATTTTATATTTCCTGTAGTGTGAGATTGTTGATTACATTGAGACGATGCTATGTCCTTTACCGTACTTGTAACCTTCCATTTTACGGTTATACTTATATTATGTTTTGTTCACAAGTATTCTCTCATTGTATAATTATACGTACATGACAATGAATGTATTGTGTATTTAATTGGTATATATTTTCTTGAGAGTGGATTGAAAGGTGAGGTAGTGGGTACGGGGCGGTTACTCGCCACCCACAGCTGTAACAAGCATGAGACTTCCATGTTATTCAGCCTAGTGCTGAAGCAGAGTATCATATTTAGGATCTGTTCTTAGCTCAGAGGTGATCTGTTCTTAGCTCAGAGGTGATCTGTTCTTAGCTCAGAGGTGATCTGTTCTTAGCTCAGAGGTGATCTGTTCTTAGCTCAGAGAGGACGTGTCTAGGGTTCTCTGTGGACTGAACCACTTTTGCTCTGTGAAGTGAACCAAGATGCCGTCCATTGAGCAACTTTACCAGCAGCTTAAGGAGGAATTGAGGGTAGCGAAGCTTGAGATACGGCGATTGACGGAGGAAAACAAGAGGATTCGAAGTAGTCCTCCTGTTGTGAGTCCTCAGGTCAAGAAGGGAACCTGGGCAGTGGCCGGACTTCAAGGAACGAAGTTGAAGATCAAGAAAACGAATGGAGAGTTAAAAACGATGACGAAGAAAGAGACTGCTGTGGAAACATCGAATGCCTTCTCCGTGCTACCCGATGAATGTGAGTCGACTACTGGGAACGTCACGACGAACGACACAAAGGAAGGTAAAAACATTGTTATTGTTGGGGACAGCCAGGTTAGATACATGGATAGGGCTTTCTGTTTGAATGATAGGAGTAGGAGACAGAGGGTTTGCTTTCCTGGGGCTGGGATGGAGGATATTGTTAGCCGTCTGGACGACATCATGAGAGGTAATGGAAGCAATCCTATTATCTGTCTCAGTGCTGGAGGCAACGATGTTGGCAGACGTAGGAGTGAGGACCTGACTAGCAGGTTTAGGTCAGCAATAGACATAATTAGGAAGAAGGGTGGGAACCCTGTCATATGTGGTATTTTGCCAAGGAGAGGAGTTGGAAATGAATGGCTGTCCAGGGCAATTGGTGTCAATTGCTGGCTGGACAAATACTGTAAGGAAAATTCAGTAACATTCATTGACAACTGGGACCTCTTCTATGGCAGAAATGACATGTATGCCAGGGATGGGGTTCACTTATCCAGGTCTGGGGTGGGGGCACTGGCAACGGCAGTGGAGGGAGCTGTTAAGGCTTTAAACTAGAAATAGTTAGTGGTATGTGTTTTGGGGGGAAAACAGTGAAGTCCCAGTGTAGTAATATTATAAGTTCTAGGAGAACTAGTAATAGGCAGAAAAAGGTGGACAGTGGAAAGCTAGTGACACTAGATGACAAGGACAGTAATAGGTATAGTGGACAAACAGAAATGAGCAGGAAGGGTAAAGAGAAAGGAGGGTCTTTAAATATTTATTACACCAATAGTCGAAGTGCTAGGAATAAGATGGACGAGTTGAGATTAGTTGCAAGTACGGGTAATATTGATGTTTTTGCAATAACTGAAACATGGTTTAATATGAAAAATCGGGACTTGCCTGCCGAATGTCACATTCAGGGTTTTAAATTGTTCCAAGTAGACAGAAGTATCGGGAAGGGGGGTGGGGTGGCACTCTATGTCCGTGATCATTTAAATTGTTGTATAAAAACGGGTATAAAGTCTGAATTAACACATACAGAGTCTGTCTGGATAGAATTTTCAGAGGGTGTGAAAATTGATTTTAGGCGTCATTTACCGTCCTCCAAACTTAGATAGGGAACAAGGGAGACTACTTTGGGAGGAAATTGTTAAGGCCACAAGGCACGATAACGTAGTAATTCTACGGGACTTTAACTTTAGTCAGATTGATTAGAATTTCTTGACAGGGAATTTAGAATCTAACGACTTTTAGAAGTAGTTCAGGATTGTTTTTGAAGCAGTTTGTAACAGAACCTACAAGGGAAATAACCTACTTGACTTGGTTCTGGCAAGCAAGGAAACCCTTGTTAATAATTTAGAAATTACAGAGGAACTCGGCTCAAGCGACCACAAGTCAATTAATTACCTTTAGCATTGAATGGATGTATGATAGTAGGGATAATTCAGTAACGGTCCCAGATTTTCGCTTAGCAGATTATAATAGACTTAGAGAACACTTATCAACTGTGGACTGGGGTGACGAAGAGAGGTATCAATATGACAGTTTTCTTAACACTATACAGGCTGCCCAAAGAACATTTATCCCGTATAAAGAAATTAGATCTAGTAGAAATGACCCAAAATGGAGAAGAAAGGAATTTATAGGGGCATAAATAGAGGTGAGGGTCATCTTATAAATCAGTATACTGACATTAAGAGGGACGTTAAAAAGGGAATAAGAAAAGCTAAACGGGACTATGAAATTAAAGTTGCTAGGGATTCAAAAACTAACCCAGAAAGTTTTTTCCAGGTTTATAGAACAAAAGTTAGGGATAAGATAGGTCCCCTTAAAAATAACTCTGGGCATCTTACTGACAAGGAGAATGATATGTGCTTTATTTTTAATAATTATTTTCTCTCGGTTTTCACACAGGAAGACATTAATAATATCCCAGTAATTAATTTTTACAGAGGCCCAGAAGAAGATAAATTATGTAATATCACAGTCACTAGCGAAATGGTTAGGAAACAAATAGACCGACTGAAACAAAATAAATCGCCGGGTCCTGATGAGCTTTTTGCAAGGGTTCTTAAGGAATGCAAAATGGAACTCTGTGAACCAATATCTAACATTTTTAATTTTTCTCTTCAAACAGGTGTAGTGTCTGATATGTGGAAGATGGCTAATGTAATACCTATTTTTAAAGCAGGGGACAAGTCACTACCGTCAAATTACCGCCCAATATGCCTTACCTCAATTGTAGGCAAATTTCTAGAGTCAATTATAGCTGATATTATTAGAAGCCATCTAGATACCCATAATTTGATTAATGATACTCAGCATGGATTCACGAGGGGCCGTTCCTGCCTATCTAATTTATTAACTTTCTACACTAAAGCTTTTGAGGCTGTTGATCACGATAAAGAATTCGATATTGTTTATTTAGACTTTAGTAAGGCTTTTGATAGAGTACCGCACCAGAGACTGTTAAAGAAAGTGGGAGCTCATGGCATTGGGGTAAAAGTGCTGTCATGGATCGAGTCATGGCTCACCAATAGGAAGCAGAGAGTGTGCATAAATGGGGTTAAATCCGAATGGGGACTTGTAACAAGTGGTGTTCCACAGGGATCAGTCTTAGGCCCATTGTTATTTATAATATATATCAATGACCTTGACGAGGGAATTACTAGTGATATGAGCAAATTCGCCGACGACACGAAGATAGGTAGGATAATTGATTCAAAAGTTTTTTCCAGGTTTTTTAACCCAAAAAGTTTTTTCCAGGTTTATAGAACAAAAGTTAGGGATAAGATAGGTCCCCTTAAAAATAACTTTGGGCATCTTACTGACAAGGAGAATGATATGTGCTCTATTTTTAATAATTATTTTCTCTCGGTTTTCACACAGGAAGACATTAATAATATCCCAGTAATTAATTTTTACAGAGGCCCAGAAGAAGATAAATTATGTAATATCACAGTCACTAGCGAAATGATTATGAAACAGCTGGACCGACTGAAACAAAATAAATCAGCGGGTCCTGATGAGCTTTTGCAAGGGTTCTTAAGGAATGCAAAATGGAACTCTGTGAACCAATATCTAACATTTTTAATTTATCTCTTCAAACAGGTGTAGTGTCTGATATGTGGAAGATGGCTAATGTAATTCCTATTTTTAAAGCAGGGGACAAATCACTACCGTCAAACTACCGCCCAATAAGCCTGACCTCAATTGTAGGCAAATTACTAGAGTCAATTATAGTGATATTATTAGAAGCCATCTAGATAACCATAATTTGATTAATGATACCCAGCATGGATTCACGAGGGGCCGTTCCTGCCTATCTAATTTATTAACCTTCTTCAGTAAAGCTTTTGAGGCTGTTGATCACGATAAAGAATTCGATATAGTTTATTTAGACTTTAGTAAGGCTTTTGATAGAGTACCGCACCAGAGACTGTTAAAGAAAGTGGCAGCTCATGGCATTGGGGGAAAAGTGCTGTCATGGATCGAGTCATGGCTCACCAATAGGAAGCAGAGAGTGTGCATAAATGGGGTTAAATCCGAATGGGGACTTGTAACAAGTGGTGTTCCACAGGATCAGTCTTAGGCCCATTGTTATTTATAATATATCAATGACCTTGATGAGGG
>WNWK01051740.1:0-12387 GCA_009830355.1 Cherax destructor | reverse complement strand
TTCTGGTTGAAGTTGTTGGATATACAGATGAGTGATGATTCCAGAATTCTTCGGTATTGAGTGTTGTCTTCTCTGGCGATGAGTCTTGTTCTCGTAGTTGATTAAATGGTTGTGTGAATTTCGTTGTTGAACACAGGCATTCCTTGAGTCGTCAGATCTGCCTGCGTACTGGTGTTCTGAAATACGTGTTTGGAGTGTTTGTAGGTATCTGGATGTTTCGCAGACGTATAATTTGCTGCAGCCATTACAAGGGATTATGTATAGCCCTGCAGTGGATTGAAGCTTGTCCTGCCTGTTACTGGTAATGTCCTTGATGGTGGTGGATGTGGAGGTAGATACTTGGAATGAGGTATTGGAAAAAATGTTGGAAACGTGTTTGGCAATGGAGTTGGTGGGAAGGACTATGTATCTCTTCTCGGCAGTGTCTTCTCTGGGTGTGTTGAAGATGTTTAAGCCCGTCGTCTTCAGTCTCAATAAAGTGCTCAAAAAGGGGCATTCTTCCTCAAGGAACTCACTGCTGCAGATTCTGAGTGCGCGAAGGAAAAAGCCTATAATTACACCACGTTTAGTTTTGGTGTCGTGGTGAGAGTAGAAGTGGAGAAGATCGTGTTGGTTGATAGGTTTACTCTCCTTGATGTTCTTCTCTGCAAAGCTGACCATGAACTTCGTTTTAAAGTCTATCGAAAACATACCAACCAACACGATCTTCTCCACTTCTACTCTCACCACGACACCAAAACTAAACGTGGTGTAATTATAGGCTTTTTCCTTCGCGCACTCAGAATCTGCAGCAGTGAGTTCCTTGAGGAAGAATGCTCCCTTATTGAGCACTTTATTAGAGACTGCAGACGACGGGCATTAAACATCTTCAACACACCCAGAGAAGACACTGCCGAGAAGAGATGGAAAAATAAACACATAAGCAGTATAATGTGATCCTTTATTGACAACGTTTCGCCCACGCAGTGGGCTTTATCGAGTCACAGACAGATCTACCTGGAAAATGAGTAACATGAATATATATAGGGTATAGTCCGGTGGAGAATGCTGGGACAGGTGGAGAAAGCTGCTTGTGACAATCTTAAAAGTAGTGTGATAGTTAAAAACATTGTGTGACTTAAAGGACCTGCAGTGTTCCATTCTTGAGTTCTAGGTGGGATAGCGTTGAAGAAGTTTCTTGGTAATAGGTTCAGCTATGTTGTAGAAGCCGTTGTTCTGGTTGAAGTTGTTGGATATACAGATGAGTGATGATTCTAGGATTCTTCGGTATTGCGTGTTGTCTTCTCTGGCGATGAGTCTTGCGTTTCTGTAGTTGATTAAATGGTTGTGTAAATTTCGGTGTTGAACACAGGCATTTCTTGAGTCGTCAGATCTGCCTGCGTACTGGTGTTCTGAAATGCGTGTTTGGAGGTCTCTGGATGTTTCGCCAACGTATAATTTGCTGCAGCCATTACAAGGGATTGTGTATACCCCTGCCGTGGATTGAAGCTTTTCCTGTCTGTTACTGGTAATGTCCTTGATGGTGGTGGATGTGGAGGTGGATACTCGGAATGAGGTCTTAGAAAAAATGTTGGAAACGTGTTTGGAAATGGAGTTGGTGGGAAGGACTATGTATCTCTTCTCAGCAGTGTCTTCTCTAGGTGTGTTGAAGATGTTTAATGCCCGTCGTCTGCAGTCTCTAATGAAGTGACGAGGGTAGTGAAGTTTGGAAAAAACTTGTTCAATGAGGGAGCATTCTTCTTCAAGGAACTCACTGCTGCAGATTCTGAGTGCGCGTAGGAAAAAGCCTATAATTACACCACGTTTAGTTTTGGTATCGTGGTGAGAGTAGAAGTGGAGAAGATCGTGTTGATTGGTAGGTTTTCGATAGACTTTAAAACGAAGTTCATGGTCAGCTTTGCTGAGAAGAACATCAAGGAAAGGAAGAGTGTTGTCGACTTCTTCTTCTAGTGTAAACTGGATTGATGGCTCGACCTGGTTGAGTTCGTGTTGGAGAGCTTGAACGTTGAAGCGTCTGGGAGTTATGATGAGAATGTCGTCAACATAACGAAGCCAGGTGACAGAAGAGGAAATAATAGTGGAAAATCGCTTGGCTTCCAAATGTTTCAGCAAACTTTTGGACTACCCATGGGATCGCCACTTAGTGCCGTTCTTGCGAACCTATATATGGAACATTTGGAAGCCGAGCGATTTTAGATTTTATTAGAGAAATTTATTGAGTTTATTCTAGTTAAAAATTGTTTTCAAAAGTACAATATGATGAAATTTTACTGTTTAAATTATTATATAATGATATTAGATTGTTACAGTAATGGTAATATGGAATTGAGATTATCTTAAGGAAAATAACATTGAGCATTTTTGACATTAACTTATAATATGGGTATTTCGTTTTGATTGAGTAGGGGGTAACATAATAGTAACATATTATTAAAAATTGAGATTATCGTATAGGAAAGTAATAATGAGCATTTTTCAGAGTAGTTTATAGTATGATCATTTATTTTTGGGTGAGTAGGTGGTTTTTGAGTTGAGTCTTAAATTGATTTTCAGACAAGATTATCTTAATATTTACTGGTAGTAAATTCCAGATTCTGGGGCCCTTTATGTGCATAGAATTTTTACATAGGTTGATATGAACACGGGGTATATCAAAAAGTGATCTGTGTCTTGTGTTGTGGTCATGGGTCCTATTAAAGTTGGTTAGGAGAATTTTGAGCGGAGGGTTTATATTAGAGTGTAAAGTTTTATATATGTAGTAGGCACAAGAGTATGTATAAATGTTCTTTACGGTGAGTAGTTTGAGACTTTTGAATATTGGTGGAGTATGCTGTCTAGAGTGGGAATTTGTTATCATTCTGACTGCGGCCTATTGTTGTGTTATGAGTGGTCTAAGGTGATTTAATGTTGTTGATCCCCATGCACAGATTCCATAGGTGAGATACGGGTAGATAAGTGAATGATATAGTGCAAGGAGAGCTGATTGTGGTACATAATAGCGTATCTTTGATAATATGCCTACTGTCTTCGAGATTTTCTTGGAAATTTGTTGTATGTGTGTTTGGAATTTAAGGCTACTGTCAAGGTGGATTCCTAAGAATTTTCCCTCTGTGAGTCTTGTGATGGGTGTGCCATTGAGCGTTATGTTAAGTGGAACATTTGTGGCTTTGCTTCCAAACTGTATGAAGTAGGTCTTGTCAGTATTGAGAGTAAGCTTGTTAGTCGTCATCCATGTTGATATTTTCTGAAATTCGGCATTAACAGTGTTGGCCAGTATAACTGGATTTGGGTGAGAGAAGACATATGTTGTGTCATATGCAAATAAAATGGGTTTGAATAGTTGTGATGCATTCGGTAGGTCATTTATGTAAATGAGGAATAGGAGTGGCCCCAGGATACTTCCTTGAGGGACTCCGAATGTAATTTGTTGTGTGGAAGAGTTCGCTCCATTTGTGTACACGTATTGGCTTCTGTTGGTGAGGTATGACTTTAGGTAGTTGAGTGGGTGCCCCCTTATACCATAGTGTGCTAATTTTGTGAGCAGTAAATCATGGTCGACTGTATCAAAAGCTTTGCGTAGATCAATGAAGATTCCCAGTAGGACTTCTTTCTTCTCAAGTGCTGTATATATTAACTCCAACATGTGCATAACAGCATCGTTTGTGCTCTTGTTTGTCCTGAATCCAAATTGACAGGGGTTGAGTACATTGTGTGAGACGAGGAAGGAATAGATTTGTCTATGAATTAATTTTTCGAAGATTTTAGAAAGCAATGGTAAATTAGAAATTGGTCTATAATTATTCAGGTCTGTTTGATCACCTCCTTTGTGGATCGGGGTGACCCTAGCTATTTTGAGAATTGATGGAAAGGTAGAGGCTTCAATGGATTTATTGAATAGTGTTGCTATAATTGGTGACAGTACCTGTGAAGCTTTTTTGTACATAAAAGTTGGTAAGCTGTTTATGTCTCCTGCCTTGTTTTTAAGGGTGTTGATTATGAGCGAGACTTCAATTGGGTTGGTAGGAGCTAGGAATAGCGTATTAGGGTAGGTGTTTGTGAGGTAGTCTGTTGGACGGGTGTTTGAGCTTGGGATTTTACTCGCTAGATTCTTTCCTATGGTGGAGAAGAAAACATTAAGTCTGTTTGCTGTCTCAGTAGGTGAGAGTAGGGGTTAATCTGCTCTTGATAATTTGATGGTGTTGTTTTTCGCTATCTTATTATTTCCTAGAATTGCAGATAGGGTCTTCCAGGTCTTTTTCATATCACCTTTTATGTTCTGGAGTCTGTTCTCATAATACAATTTTTTTTATCTTCTTATCAGGCTGGTAAGGATTGATGAGTAGCGTTTGGATTGTTCTCTGGTTATTAGACCCCTTCTGTATTGTTTTTCATATTGGTGCCTTTTGTTAATGGATTTAAGGATGTTGGGTGTTAGCCAGGGATTGTTAAGTCTCTTAGCTGTGATCTGTTTAGTTTTTTTAGGGCAATGTTTGTTATAGAGGTGGTGGGTTTTGTTAAGGAAATTCTTGATGCATTCATTAGTATCGTATCTGTATATGTTTCTAACTCATTATGCCAGTCAATGTTAATCATAGCTGTTATAAAGTTATTTACAGCTGACTCATTATGTAGTCTGAAGGTAACTTTTGTAATATCTAGGGGCAATTTACCAAGGTTAGTTATGAGAAAGGTCGGATAGTGGTCTGTGGTGTTGTCTGTGATTATGCCTGATTTTAGAGGGGATATAGTATTAGTCCAGATGTGGTCTAGTAATGAAGTACTAGTCTCGGAGATTCTTGTAGGTTTTGATATTGTTGGTAGTAACAAGCAGTTGCTCATAGTGTTTGTGAATTCTGTTACTTGTGGGTCCTGGTCATGTAGGAGATTTATATTGAAATCTCCTGTGAGCAGCAAATGGTCTTTGTTCATGTGTGCATCAGTTATCAGGTTACCTAGTTTTTCACTAAAATGGTGAATGTTTGACTGTGGTAATCTGTAGATGTTTATCACTGTGAGGGGTTTTTGCAGGTTTTTTTATTTAAATTTAGCTATAATATATTCTCCATGCTCATCCCTTATGCAAGAGTTATTGATACATTCAAGTTGATCTGAGTAATATATAGCTATTCCACCCCCTCGCTGATCTGTTCTACAGTTGTGAATGGCTGTGTAACCTGGGATGGCATAGACATCTTTAGTATCAGGCTTCAGCCAGGTCTCAGTGAGTGTGATGATTGACATATTGGTCTGGAGGGATTGGAGTAGGGCTGTGAGGTCATCATAATGTTTGCTCTAAGATCTAACATTGTAATTGAAGATAGTTATGTTATTGTTGGCTCTGAGTAATGTCTTTGCTTGATCTGCTGTGTAATAGTTGCAGTTGCTGTTGGAATCATGTAAGTCATTTAATAATAGGTTGATATCAGGATCAATTCCTGTAATCATAAGATTTGATGTGATTCTATAACTAGACCTGAGAATAATAGATAATACTAAACTTAATAATATGGTACTAGATTAAATTCTTAGTAACTATTTGATTATTACAAATTTTTAATAATTGTTTGCAGAGATATAAGGTATTTGACAGAGTTCTTGGCACGTGAATTTGTACCTTAGTCAATTTATACAAATGTAATTAATTGAACTATGGTAGTTTTACTAAAGCTGGGAATAAAGGAGCTAGGGAAAATAATAGCAAACAATGAAAGTAAAGTAAATTAGTACCTGAGTTAGCACCTTAATTATTATAATAAAAATTAATATAAGAACTGTGGCAGTTAGATTTTTAAAAATAAAAACTAGGGAATATAATAGTAAACAATGAGAGTTAACACTTTAGGGAATATAATAGTAAACAAAAAGAGTAAAACACTTTAGCACCAGAATTAGCACCTTAATTATGAGAGTTAACACTTTAGGGAATATAATAGTAAATAAAAAAGAGTAAAACACTTTAGCACCAGAATTAGCACCTTAATTATCTTTTAAAGGCAGTACTAGGTATTGATTTGTTGGGAACTATTTCAAGAGAATATATAAATGGGGATTAAATGAAATGGACAGATAGTAAATATGATCTGAAATTAACTTAGAAGCAAGATTTGATTTATATTATAAAGTTTAAGCAAGTAATAACACTAAAAATAAAGTACATAGTGTATGAGGTAGTTGGTACTAGCTAGTATAAAGTTAGTACAAAAAATTTCACAATGTAGTAGTAACATACACTAATACACCACACGTATATTATGTGTTGAGGACAATAGGCTAATCAGTAATGGTAATGCCAACTTGTGGTTGTAGTAGTAGTAGTAATAGTAGTAGTGGTTGTAGTAGTGCTAGTACTAGTAGTAGTTGTAGTAGTGGTAGTACTAGTAGTAGTGGTTGCACTAGTAGCAGTGGTTGTACTAGTAGTAGTGGTTGTACTAGTAGTAGTTGTAGTAGTGGTTGTAGTAGTGGTAGTACTAGTAGTAGTGGTTGCACTAGTAGTAGTGGTTGTACTAGTAGTAGTGGTTGTACTAGTAGTAGTGGTTGTACTAATAGTAGTGGTTGCAGTATTGGTTGTACTAGTAGTAGTGGTTGTACTAGTAGTAGCGGTTGTACTAGTAGTAGTGGTTGTACTAGTAGTAGTGGTTGTACTAGTAGTAGTGGTTGTACTAGTAGTAGTGGTTGTACTAGTAGTAGCGGTTGTACTAGTAGTAGTAGTTGTACTAGTAGTAGTGGTTGTACTAGTAGTAGCGGTTGTACTAGTAGTAGTGGTTGTACTAGTAGTAGTGGTTGTACTAGTAGTAGCGGTTGTACTAGTAGTAGTGGTTGTACTAGTAGTAGTGGTTGTACTAGTAGTAGTGCTAGTAGTGGTTGTAGTATTGGTTGTACTAGTAGTAGTGGTTGTACTAGTAGTAGTGGTTGTACTAGTAGTAGTGGTTGTACTAGTAGTAATGGTTGTACTAGTAGTAGCGGTTGTACTAGTAGTAGTGGTTGTACTAGTAGTAGTGGTTGTACTAGTAGTAATGGTTGTACTAGTAGTAGTGGTTGTACTAGTAGTAGTGGTTGTACTAGTAGTAGTGGTTGTACTAGTAGTAGTGGTTGTACTAGTAGTAGTGGTTGTACTGGTAGTAGTGGTTGTACTAGCAGTAGTGGTTGTACTAGTAGTAGTGGTTGTACTAGTAGTAGTGGTTGTACTAGTTGTGGTAGTAGTGGTTGTACTAGTAGTAGTGGTTGTACTAGTTGTAGTGGTAGTAGTAGTTGTACTAGTAGTAGTGGTTGTACTAGTAGTAGTGGTAGTAGTGGTTGTACTAGTTGTAGTGGTAGTAGTAGTTGTACTAGTAGTAGTGGTTGTACTAGTAGTAGTGGTTGTACTAGTAGTAGTGGTAGTAGTGGTTGTACTAGTTGTAGTGGTAGTAGTGGTTGTACTAGTAGTAATGGTTGTACTAGTAGTAGTAGTGGTAGTAGTGGTTGTACTAGTTGTAGTGGTTGTACTAGTAGTAGTGGTAGTAGTGGTTTTACTAGTTGTAGTGGTAGTAGTGGTTGTACTAGTAGTAGTTGTTGTACTAGTAGTAGTAGAAGTGGTAGTAGTGGTTGTACTAGTAGTAGTGGTTGTACTAGTAGTAGTGGTTGTACTAGTTGTAGTGGTAGTAGTGGTTGTACTAGTAGTAGTGGTTGTACTAGTAGTAGTGGTAGTAGTGGTTGTACTAGTAGTAGTGGTAGTAGTGGTTGTACTAGTAGTAGTGGTAGTAGTGGTTGTACTAGTTGTAGTGGTAGTAGTGGTTGTACTAGTTGTAGTGGTAGTAGTGGTTGTACTAGTTGTAGTGGTTGTTCTAGTAGTAGTGGTTGTACTAGTTGTAGTGGTAGTAGTTGTTGTACTAGTAGTAGTGGTTGTACTAGTAGTAGTGGTTGTACTAGTTGTAGGGGTAGTAGTGGTTGTACTAGTAGTAGTGGTAGTAGTGGTTGTACTAGTAGTAGTGCTAGTAGTGGTTGTACTAGTAGTAATGGTTGTACTAGTAGTAGCGGTTGTACTAGTAGTAGTGGTAGTAGTGGTTGTACTAGTAGTAGTGCTAGTAGTGGTTGTACTAGTAGTAGTGGTATGTTAAGTAAAAGGACACAAATGCAACTAATGTGACATTTTATTGTGGCAACGTTTCGCTCTCCAGGAGCTTTCTCAAGCCGTTACAAGCGATAATGGACATAGTGGGTTTATATATACTCTCAAAGTGAGGTGAAATACTAGTGGTGGTAGTAGTAGTGATATTAGTAGTAGTAGTAGTAATACAATAAGGTAGACCAATCAATATGCACATGAGTAAAAGGTGATAAAACAAATACTAGGTTAGTATAACAATAGGTTAGACAAATATTTCTGCTGGCGGTTGAAATATCGAAGGCCTGTAGGAGTGTTCCACATCTACGATGTGCTTGTGTTGAATTAGCAGGAGAGACTATGTGATGGTAGGGTTTACCAAGACTAAATCCAAGCACCATGAACCAGTCAACGCAGGGGTCTACACTATACCCTGTGGAGGCTGCGACAGAATTTATGTAGGAGAGACAGCAAGGAACCTCGAAACACGCATCAATGAACACATTAATGCATGCAGAAACGATAACCTGAACAACGCCTGCGTACAACACCGAAATTCCAACAATCATCTCATGAAATTCAAAGACGCCCGACTAGTAATCAAAGAAACTAATTTCCGTAGACGCAAATGCCTTGAATCAGCACTTATCTCTGTTTCTAACACAATTAAACAAAACAAAGGCAGCTTCACCATCTCTGAAGTTTTAGCAAGAATCCTCCTGAAAACAGTAAACCCTACCATCACATAGTCTCTCCTGCTAATTCAACACAAGCACATCGTAGATGTGGAACACTCCTACAGGCCTTCGATATTTCAACCTCCAGCAGAAATATTTGTCTAACCTATTGGTATACTACCCAAGTATTTGTTTTATACCTTTTACTCATGTGCATATTGATTGTTCTACCTTATTGTATTACTACTACTACTACTAATATCACTACTACTACCACCACTAGTATTTCACCTCACTTTGAGAGTATATATAAACCCACTATGTCCATTATCGCTTGTAACGGCTTGAGAAAGCTCCTGGAGAGCGAAACGTTGCCACAATAAAATGTCACATTAGTTGCATTTGTGTCCTTTTACTTAACATATTGTCGGTAATTCTACCAATATTATTAGTAGTGGTAGTAGTGGTTGTACTAGTAGTAGTAGTTGTAGTAGTGGTTGTACTAGTTGTAGTGGTAGTAGTGGTTGTACTAGTTGTAGTGGTAGTAGTGGTTGTACTAGTAGTAGTGGTAGTAGTGGTTGTACTAGTAGTAGTGGTAGTAGTGGTTGTACTAGTAGTAGTGGTTGTACTAGTAGTAGTGGTTGTACTAGTAGTAGTGGTTGTACTAGTAGTAGTGGTTGTACTAGTAGAGTGGTGTACATAAGTGAGACGGATGAGTGGTAGGTAGCGTCAACATTGTTAAGAGGGTCCAGAATGGGCAACTCCGATAATACCCATTCTGAGAGCTCTCATAATGATGTGACACGTCCGTCAAACCCATCACATCTCATCACAGTTGTACTTCTACACATACTACTACTACAACTACATCATCTACTCACATACTACTACTACTACACTACTCTACTACTCACACTACTACTCACTACTACTACTACTACTCACTACTACTACTACTACCTACTCACTACTACTACTACTCTCACCGCTACTCTACTACCACTCTACTACTCATCGACTACTACTCTCCACTACTACTATCTCTACTACTCTACTCTACTACTCTACTACTACTACTACTACTACTACTACTACTGCTACTTCCACTACTGATGTTGCTACTACAACCAGTTATCAGCTTACCACCTGACTCCTGCCACTATATATACTCACTATATATCTCTGTATCAGCACTGAAGAAACATCTCGGGGCGAAACGTTTCCTCTAATAAATGTCCTGAACTGTACGTAAGTGTCATTTTCCCATCCTGGGTGACAAAATACTGGGGTCTTTCAATATTGTCCCCCAGGATGAGACCCACGCCAGTCGACTGACACCCAAGTACATACCTACTGCTAGGTGAACAGAGAGAGCTGGTGTAAGGAAATATGCCCCACGTTACTACACATGCCGGGGATTGAACGTTGCCAACTAAACCACTGGACAGAAGTATTAATAGTAGTAATAGTAGTAGTAGCAGTAGTGTTATTTGTATTAATAGTAGTACTAGTGGAATTAATATTTTCCAACTTTTAACAAAACTTATCACATCTTCGAGTTGAGTGAATGTTAATTTACCAGTTTTATTAAGTAAACTTTGTCTGATGTCATAGCTAGAGTTCGTCTCTTCTGTTCATCTTCCAACTATAAATTCTTGTGTACCATAATTCAAAGTATTTTTGTATTAATTTCGGCCTGTGTACGCGCCAATTTATTACAATTTTATAAAATTATAGTTAAAAAATCAAAATCAAAAATTTTATTTTCAAATAAATTTGTAGAAATTTTTAAATAGAAAGTAAATGATGACAGAATACTGAGAGAACGAAAAATAACTATCCGAGGTTTTCTGATAATTTTGGGGGTAACTAAGGAAGACTTTCTCAGCTCCATCTTCGTTTGCCATCTCACAAACTTTTGTTTATTACTAGACAACGCCATATTCGATTTACTTCAAATTTTCAACGCTTGTTTAATGTATCTTATGCAAGATGCAAGAGTCACTTGGTATGCGTAGGTACCACAAGTACACTGCTACGTAGGTACCCCAAGTACACTGCTACGTAGGTACCCCAAGTACACTGCTACGTAGGTACCCCAAGTACACTGCTACGTAGGTACCCCAAGTACACTGCTACGTAGGTACCCCAAGTACACTGCTACGTAGGTACCCCAAGTACACTGCTACGTAGGTACCCCAAGTACACTGCTACGTAGGTACCCCAAGTACACTGCTACGTAGGTACCCCAAGTACACTGCTACGTAGGTACCCCAAGTACACTGCTACGTAACTCATTACCAAATGTTGTTACCGTGTGCCAGGTGGAGACGTTCTTCTGATAAACTTAAAAACTTCGACACTTGTGTGTTATTAATAATAAAAGGTTCGTATATTTAATGGAGAGTGTTGATGCAATGTTGCTACTTTTAATCTCTAGATGGAGTAGTAGTGTTTTGCTTTATTGCATTATTTTGTCTTGATGGTGATAGGGGCTCTTGATCCAAGGAACTGGACTTATCTTTCCCTTCCTTTGGCTGATTTTGAATATCTCACATTGCACATGAGCTGCAATATGACTCCTACGAGTTTAACACTTTTCTCTGATTAAAATATATGAATTGTGAAAGACATCAATTATCAATGGCTGAAGAATCGTAGGAAATGGATTGATGATTTCGTGGGTTTATGTTGCGTAGGCAGAATTTTTGTTGTATTCTGCACAATAACTGGAAAGTGCGTATTTTATTGTTGATGTTTTCCTCAAAGGAAACTTAGCATCTTAGGTTGTGTCAGTTTTCTTGCATCAGTTTTATTAACCAAAAATGTTTATGTGAAATATTTGGTGGTTGTTTCTTCTGAGCAAAAATAAGACAGTGTTTGACTTTATTTAGTTATCTTAGGTTTAATTAATATAATGTTATTTTATGTGCTTATAACATCTGTGTGTCTTCAACACCATTGTCTACAATTTGTAATGATAAATAATAATAATAATAATAATAATAATAATAATAATAATAATAATAATAATAATAATCTTTATTTCTACAAGCATTTCGGGCAAATTAGGTCAATTTTGTCCCAGGATGCGACCCACAACAGTCGACTAACAGCCAGGTACCTGTTTTACTGATAGGTGAACATGGACCTCAGGTGTCTTAAGGAAACATGTCGTAATGTGTCCACCTATACCGGGGATCGACCCCCGGACCTCATTGTGTGAACTGAGTGCGCTAGCACTTATTATTGGGCTTTACGTGTTTTTATTTTTTATAAAAATTGGTACAACAAAATATTCCTTCTCAGGCGATAATTTCTGAGTGTTGCAATAATTAGTATCAACCTCTCCATGCTGATTATTTGATACCACAACATCTAATCGGCTTTAAGTTTGATGTGCTTGTGTATTTTAGGAAATTGGTTCTTTGGACCCTTTGAAAGATCTGAATAAGATTTAATCTGTGTATGTCCTAATTTACCATTTTAGTGAAGAAATTTGAATATTAACTCTCAAATGATGGCTTGTGAATGCCTTTTAAGATTCCCTTTAAGTTTCCGACGCTTATATTTAAAAGCATTATCAACTTAAACCACACTGTAGTATTCCAGTCGGGGGTACTGAGCCAC
>WNWK01051739.1:0-12387 GCA_009830355.1 Cherax destructor | reverse complement strand
TCGGTAAACGAAGCAAACATCGTAAGTCAAAAACAAATTTTTTACGTTATAAATAATGGTTACCGAAAATAACGTAAGATGATAACATCGTAAGCCGGGGTTCCACTGTATATATTTTAATTGTTTTTAATTTAGTATGTGAATTTTTTTTTGTGGAACGGATTAATTGTATTTACATTATTTCTTATGGAAATAATGGTTCAAATTCGTAAACTTTGTGTTAAGTACTAGCCCCTTTGAACAGATTAATTACGATACTTGGGGGTCCACTGTAGAAGGTTACAATATAAAACGCTTAGATAGGAATAGAAAAGGTGGGGGGGTATGTGCCTACATAAGGAACCACTTAGCCTATAATCCAAGACCTGATTTAAATGACAAAAACTGGAGATTCTATGGTTTGAAGTGCTGCTTCCCAAGACCAAACCCATCTTAGTAGGAACTAGTTATCCCCCTCCCACCCATGACCAGTTCTTAGAGGACTTTTCGAGAGTCTTGTCAGGACTTGATAACAATGACAGACAGTAATACTAGGAAACTTCAATATCTGTTTTCAACAGCAAAATAATGGGCTGTAAAAGATATAAGCAAATTCTGGATTTAAATAGTTACACGCAACTAATTAATACACCAACCCCGGGGATCACACAGTTCTCAGCCACCCTAATTGACCACATACAGTGGAATGATTACGAATTTTTTCATTCCAGAATACTGTTCAAGTGCCATTACCAAACGAATTTATCCCCTTAAGGAATGATATAAAATAGACTAGTCCTTTTTAGATCCCCAAAATTACACTTACAAAAGCGTTTTAAAAATAAACTTACATAAAAGGGTGAGTTTGGGGACCATCGAAGTCGAGGTACCACTGTACTTTGTAACCGCCTGAGAACATAAGTCAGTCAAGGGTCATTACCACAGGACTTAGTGATCATTTCATCATTTACTGTACCAGGAAAATTACTAGGGAACGGATAGGCCTACACAAGACAATAAAAGTTAGGTCAACTAGAAACTACAGTAAAGAAACACTGGTAAATATGCTACACATTGACTGGTCAGTGATAACAAGTTGCACGGACGTAAATGATGCCTGGGAAAAATTCAAAACAATGTTCACTGCCATCCTTGATAATATTGCACCAGTTAAAGAGGTTAGGATTAAACGAAGAACTGAACCCTGGATGACTACTGAGATATTAGATAATATGAAATTCAGAGACAAGTTGATAAAAAGATTTAAGGCAAACAGACAGGAGAGTGCAGCACTAAATGAATTCCAAAGGGTGAGGAACAGAGTGCAGAGGCTTATAAAAGGCGCAAAGGCAAGGCACTATTGCTCAAAATCAAAGAGTACAAGAATAACCCTAGAAAGCTCTGGCAACAACTCAAACAGTTGGGGTATAGCCATAAACCCGTAGATAGATCTAACATAGTACTAAATGTCGATAACGAGGTATGCCACGAAACAACTAAAGTGGCAAATTGTTTTAATTCATACTACACAACTGTCGCATCAACACTAGTAAGTAAGCTACCAGCTGCATCAAATACCTTTAACACAGACTCTGATAAATTTAAAACATACTATACATACCAATAAAGGAGTAACTCCAAACAGTTGTCAACTAGTAAGTGTATCCCATGACTTCGTGCAAAAAGAACTACAGGACCCCGAGTTTCGTAAGGTTCTTATTTCATAAACATCGTGTTTCGTAAGCTTTTTTCGATTTCGAGAATCGTAAACTGGCTCGTGTTTCGTAACGTATTAGACCTGTATGCCTGCTCCGTGCCTGCGCAGAACGCAGGATGCCCGCCAGTGAAGCGTTGTTTACCATTGAGAGAACATTACCCAGCGTGCTCTTTCAAACATTCACAATATATTTGGTGTCTTTTTTAGTGGTTTAGTGACTGTCACTGTGAAATACGTCACCATGGGTCCAAAGAAGCTTTCCCAGTGGCACCCCTGTGGTAGCATTCATGCAGTGATTGTAGCATTCATGCAGTGAGTGTAGCAGGCATGCAGGGAGTTTAGCAGGCATGCAGGGGAGTGTAGCATTCATGCAGGGGGTGTACCATTCATGCAGGGAGTTTAGTAGGCATGCAGGGAGTTTAGCAGGCATGCAGGGGGTGTAGCATTCATGCAGGAGTTTAGCATTCATGCAGTGAGTGTAGCATTTTATGCAGTGATTGTAGCGGGCATGCAGTGAGTTTAGCATTCATGCAGGAGTTTAGCATTCATGCAGGGGGTTTAGCATTCATGCAGGGGGTGTAGCATTCATGCAGGGAGTTTAGCAGGCATGCAGGGAGTTTAGCAGGCATGCAGGGAGTTTAGCATTCATGCAGGGAGTTTAGCATTCATGCAGGGAGTGTAGCATTCATGCAGTGAGTGTAGCAGGCATGCAGGGAGTTTAGCATTCATGCAGGGAGTTTAGCAGGCATGCAGGGAGTGTAGCAGGCATGCAGGGAGTTTAGCAGGCATGCAGGGAGTTTAGCAGGCATGAGGAGTTTAGCATTCATGCAGGGAGTTTAGCATTCATGCAGGGGGTGTAGCAGGCATGCAGGGAGTGTAGCAGGCATGCAGGGAGTGTAGCAGGCATGCAGGGAGTGTAGCAGGCATGCAGGGAGTGTAGCAGGGAGTGGGATTCCCTTCGAGAGGCTGAAGAATTCCTCCCCCCAAAAAGTGTTTAATTGTGATGAAACAGGCCTGTTTTGGAAGAAAATGCCCAAGAGGACCTTCATTACTCATTACCCTATCTTCCAGATGCCTGCAACTCTTCAATAAAAGTAAGTAAATGTATATATATATTATTTTTAATTATTTTGTATGTGAATATTTTTTTGTGGAACGGATTAATTGTATTTACATTATTTCTTATGGGAAATAATGGTTCGAATTTCGTAAACTTCGTGTTAAGTAATAGCTCCTGGAACGGATTAATTATGATACTCGGGGGTCCACTGTAAGCAGGTTAAACCCAATTAAGAGCACCGGCCCAGATAACATCCCGTCTAAGTTCCTAAAAGATGGTGCCTCTGAACTGGCAATCCCCATTGTTCACATAATAAATTTGTCCATCACCACTAATACAGTGCCAGAGGGGTTCAAGGAGGCCAGAGTTACTCCTATCTTCAAGAAAAATAGTAGGTCTGATGTCAGCAACTATAGGCATGTTAGTATACTCAGTGTAATATCCAAAATTCTAGAGAGGGCGGTGTACTGTCAAGTAGTTAAATATCTTAGTGACAACAACATTCTTCATAGTTACCAATCAGGTTTTAGGAGATCTTACTCAACCGACACCTCCCTAATTAATCTGATGGATTACATGAGAACTGAAATGTCTATAGGAAACCTCATAGGAATGGTAACTTTAGACTTGGAAAAGGCCTTCGATACTGTCAACCACAATATATTATGTAAAAAACTTCAAGCTATCGGCATAGGTTCCACAGAATGGTTTAAGTCCTATCTTAGCAACAGCAAACAAATTGTCAAAATCAACAAAACGGAATCAGAACCACTGCCGATAGCATGTGGAGTTCCCCAAGGTAGTATTCTGGGTCCTTTATTATTCCTGTGTTATGTAAATGATATGCCCATCAGTGTCAAATGCAAACTCCTACTGTATGCGGATGACAGTGCTCTGTTAGTGTCAGGTAAAGACCCACAAGATATAGCTAATGTATTAACACTGGAACTAGAGTCCTGCAGCAAATGGTTAGTAGACAACAAACTATTGTTACATCTAGGGAAAACAGAAGCCATACTCTTTGGCACGAAATATAAACTGAGAAGGGTAAATAATTTTAATGTCCGGTGTAATGGGGAATCCATCACTTCAGTTTCCTCAGCAAAGTACAGTGGACCCCCGAGTTTCGTAAAAACTTCATTCCAAAAGCCTGCTCAAGTGCCATTACCGAACGAATTTACTCCCTTAAGAAAAAATGTCAAGTAGGTTAGTCCATTTCAGACTCCCAAAAATACACTTACAAAAGCACTTACAATATTATACTTACATAATTGTACAATTTCCGGGGTTTACGAAACTCGGGGGTCCACTGTATCTGGGAATCCCCTTTGACCCATGCATGTCAGGAGAATTGATAGAGAACAGTGTAGTAAAGAAAGCGAATGCCAGACTGAAGTTCCTCTACAGACAAGCACCGTGTCTACCTACTGAGGCTCGCAGGACCCTATGTCTAGCCCTTATACAATGTCATATTGACTACGCTTGCTCTTCATGGTTCTCTGCCTTGACAAAAAAACTGAAAGATAAACTGCAAATCACCCAGAACAAAATGGTAAGATTCATCCTGGACCTGGGTCCAAGAGAGCATGTAGGCCAGGATGAATTACAACAATTGGATATGCTGAATATTGAAGACAGAGTAAAACAACTTAAATTAAATCAAGTTTATAAAATTGCTCACAAACAGTGTCCAGAATATCTTGCTGCCAATTTTGTCAAGGCTGGGAACCAAAGCAGTCATAGTACTAGGGGGAGAGAGCACAACTTTGTAGTACCCACAGTCAGTGGCCAGGCTTCAAACACCTTTTATTGTACAGCAATAAAAGAATGGAACAGACTGCCTGCACATGTCAAAGCCAGTCATAGCATGAGCCAGTTCAAGAAGAGAACCAAAAGGTACCTAATGAATGTAGCAACAGCAAGGGAGGAGAATGAATTTTTATTTTTTTAGCTAACACACATGTAAATGTAAATAACTCATTTTACCTTATTCCTAGTATACATACAGTATATCCTTTATAATATATTAACATATACAGTCATACCTCGGTTAACAATATTAATCCGTCAAAGAGGGCATATCTTTAACCGAATCAATTTTCCCCATAAGAAATAATGGAAATAAAATTAATCTGTCCAAGACTTCCAAAAGTAGTAAAATTAAATATTTTTTAGAACTTTTTGATATTAAATAATACACAATTTAATGAACATTAAATAAATACACATGTAAATATTGTACAATAACATGTCACTTACATTTATTGAAGAGTTGTTGATGTGTGGAGGACGGGAGGAGGGGAGAAGGTGGAGTAGTATGCTAGTGTTTGGAAGGGGAATCCCCTTCCATTAACACTGCAGGTACCAAGTTCTTTTCTGGGGTTACTTCCCTTTTTCTTTTAATGCCACTAGGACCAGCTTGAGAGTCACTGGACCTCTCTCTAACAATAAATATGTCCAGGGAGCTCTGTGTCTGGCAATTCTTTAACACATCCCTGAAATGACACACCACTGTGTCATTGTACAGGTTGCCAGCACGGCCTGCAACAGCATGGTTAGGGTGATATTCATCCATAAAGCCTTGCACATCAGTCCATTTGGCACATATCTCCCTAATCCTTGAAGAAGGCACCTTCTTCCATCTCTGTTCCACCACCTCCTCCTCTGAACCATTGTCCTGACCTGTGGTCTCTTGTTGCAGTTGCTGTTGAAGCTCTTGCAGATCTTCAGTGGTTAGCTCTTCCTTGTGCTCCTCCACCAACTGTTCCACATCCTCACCACTTACCTCCAACCCCATAGACTTGCCCAGTTCCATAATTTCTTCCACAAGAGGCTCAGGCTCAGGCTCAGGGTTCTGAGGCTCATCCCCAAAACCTTCAAAATCCCTCTCTAGGACACAGTCTGGCCACAATTTTCTCCAGGCAGAGTTCAAAGTCCTGGTAGTCACTCCCTCCCAAGCCTTACCTATAAGGTTTACACAATGCAGGATATGGAAATGGTTTTTCCAAAAGTCTCTTAGGGTTATATTCATGTCTGTGGTCACATCAAAGCACTTTTGAAACATTGCTTTGGTGTAGAGTTTTTCAAAGTTTGAAATGACCTGCTGGTCCATGGGCTGGAGGAGAGGAGTGGTATTAGGGGGCAAGAACTTCACTTTGATGAATTTAAACTCCTCCACAATTTTCTCTACCAAGTTTGGAGGATGACAAGGAGCATTGTCCATTATCAGGAGGCACTTAAGTGGCAAATTATTTTCCTGGAGATATTTCTTCACACTGGGGCCAAACACGCCATTGAACCACTCTAAGAAAATGTCCTTTGTGACCCATGCGTTTTTGTTAGACTTCCACATCACACACAAGTTAGACTTGGTGATACTGCATCTGCCAAACACTCAGGGATTTTCAAAAAGATACACCAGTAAAGGCTTCACTTTAAAATCCCCACTGGCATTAGCACAAAGCATCAAAGTTAGCCTGTCTTTCATAGGCTTATGTCCTGGCTGTGCCTTTTCTTCCTGAGTAATGAAGGTCCTGTTGGGCATTTTCTTCCAAAACAGGCATGTTTCATCACAGTTAAACACTTGTTGGGGGAGGAATTGTTCAGCCTCTATGTACTCCTGGAATTCAGGCACATATTTTTCAGCCGCACTTTTGTCAGAACTGGCTGCCTCACCATGCCTCACAACACTATGTATGCCACTTCGATTCTTAAATTTTTGAAACCAGCCTCTGCTGGCTTTAAATTCGCTCACTTCAGCACTCGTTGCAGGCATTTTCTTAACAGATCATCATGCAACTGCCTTGCTTTTTCACATATTATTGCCTCCGAAACACTATCTGCTGCTAACTGTTTCTCGTTGATCCACACCAAAAACAAATTTTCCACATCTTCCAACACTTGTGATCTCTGTTTTGTGATCACATATGCACCTTTCGCAACAACAGCTTCCTTGATTTTACGTGTATTTCCCTTGGCCACAATGGTAGCGATGGTAGAATAGGCTTTACCATACAGCCTGGCCAGCTCAGTGATACGCACTCCACTTTCATATTTTTCTATTATCTCCTTCTTCAGTTCTATTGTATTTCTGAGCCTCTTTGCCACAGGCTTACCACTAGTAGCTTTCCTTGGACCCATGGTAGCTTATTTAGCAGTTGCAAGCACTAAAAACAGTGGAATGACAATATACTAGTATGAATGCGTGGGTGGTGGTCGCTCGCTTGTAAACAATAGCACACTAATGCTCCCTGGAGTGCCTGCACAGCTGGGCGCCACGCGGACACGTCCAGTACAAATATCGTTAACTGAAGCAAACATCGTTAACCGGAGTCATTTTTTTTATGTCAAAAATATTGTTAACTGAATTTATCGCTATCCGACTACATCGTTAACCGAGGTATGACTGTATATCCTACAATGTATAATATTAAGGTATTAAAAGGACCCCAATGGAAATAAGTCACTCTGTCTGACTTTTTTGGGTTATCTTAGGTTCTCTACACTTATGCTGCTATGTATGATAATCTATGTAAATGTATGTGTGTTTACCTGAATAAACTTACTTACTTACTTACAGCTGCAGGTTTTAGAATGGGTTCATTGGTCTCTCTATTCTGCCTTCCACTGTCTACCATTTCGTGTCTGTGAACTGATGTCAACAATGTGACGTCACGTCTGTCTTGCCACCAAAATGCCATGATGTCATTGGCAGCAAACACCTGCACTTCACCTCTACGAGTGCCAGCGTCGAACCTAGGAATATGTTTACGATTTCCACGCACTGTGCCACAGACGTCTGTCATGTTCACTCATAAGAAATCACTGAGTAAAGGGCTTGTGTACCAGTTATCAGTATATAATATATGCCCCTTACCAAGATATGGTTCCATCATTGTTCTAACCACATCACCAGAGATACCCAATAACTTCATGGTATCTCTCAAAGTATTACTGCCAGTGTACACAATTATATCCAGAACCAGACCACTTTTGCAATCACACAGTACAAATAACTTTATACCAAAGCGTTTCCTCTTGCTTGGTATATACTGCTTGAACGACAGTCTGCCTTTGAACAAAATCAAAGACTCATCAATAACAAGCTTCCTGAAGGGATAAAAATACATACAGCACTTTTGTTTCAGGTACATGAACACATTCCTGATCTTATATAACCTATCGTTTCTGTCAGGCCTTGTTTTGTCTGAGAAGTTTAACATACGTAACAGTATCAAAAATCGATTCACTGGTATAATATCACTAAAACCTGGGGTTGAAATCAGGCATTCTGTCGACCAGTATGTGGTGACAGTGTGCTTATACACATGTGGCATAAGCATTGTGGCAATGAACAGGTACATCTCTGCCACAGTTGTGTCCTTCCACTAGTGTAGCCGTGAATTTGGTGAAAGAAATGAGTTTGCCATGGTGTACTCATAGTATATGTTGCTTTCCATGACAATAATGTCCATCAGGGGTTCATCGAAGAATAACTGAAAGCATTCTAGTTCAGTAGCATTGTTCCCAAGTGTACACAATGGCCGTATTCCACTTTGTGTTTCATCAAAGTCATGGGGATTGGGAACAAAATTGTCACCTTGCTGCCAATCCCAGATGCGGTCTGCTGGTGGGTACTGGATATTGACAGGTGGTTGTGGTTGTGCAGGTTGTGGAAGTGTGGGGGTGGTTGAGGGTGGTTGTGGCTGTGCTGAGTTAGCAGCGTGGGTAGCAGCGTGGCCCGCTCATGGTGCCACGTGACTCATGCCACCGCCAACACCACCACCACTACCTGCTGTCCCATGCACATTACGCATCCCCATTGTAACAATATCGTCATCTTCACTATCAATTCGTGGTGTAGGGTCAGGAGATGTACTCCGAGATTTACTCTTTTTCCTTTGAATAGCATATGGCACATTACCAGAACGCATGTAGCATCATACATACTGCCGCTTCACTGGAGAATATTCTCCCTCACTGTCGCCACTAGAACTGCTTTCAATAGCTTTGAAATCACTATCATCGTCACTTACACTGCTCACATCAGAGTCTTGTACATGTTGAAAAAGTTTCCTCTTTCGTCCTGGTACAGGTGAACGTGAATGAGACGGCCCAGCACCAGTGGAAATTTGTGGGTCATCTGGGTTTTCATCATTAATTATGTTATCCTGGGCACTGCTTTTGGTCACACCCTTTTGGAAACCATGGAATTCACTTTCACTGGCACATCCATCGCTGTTAGAACTATCACTTGGGAAAAGAAGACCTCCAATTCACCGGGGAGTGAGGCACTTCTTACCACGAGGCATGGTGAACAAGGACTACAAACATGGTGCTCCCACAATGCACTACTGAGTCCCCGATTTTTTTCATACTGTGCACACCCACCACGCAGATCCATTCTCTTACATGTAGGCCTACCAGCTTTCTCCCGCTTCATTTGAAGCCACTAGAATTTACGCATATTATAACGTCCGAAACATTGGCTCATAAGACGTATATATACGACCGAAACAGTCAAAGGGTTAATACACTTCAACATTCCCTCAACAACTAATAACCTATTTCTATATTTTGTATATTTCTATGTTTTGTAATTATGTAAAGAAGTGATTAAATCAAATAGAGTACAGTGGACCCCCGAAAATCGGCCCTAATCCGTTCCGAGAGCTAGGCCTAAAATCGAACTGGCCGATTTTTTAACCCTTATTTCCCATAAGAAATAATGTAAATACAATTAATCCGTTCCATCCAAAAATATTCACCAAAAATTCATTTTTTTAAAGAATAAATACTATAGTTTTACATACAGAAAACAATGAGAAATAAATGTAAAGCACTAATTTTAATGCATAAATGAACAGTTAAATAAGTTGTTATGCAGGTTTCTGCATGACATGTAAATATACATAATATATAGCTATTGGAGAAGTGTGCCATAAATTTCATGTAATTAGAAAAAATAGTAATAATAATGTATAGGCTTTAGATAAATGTAAATCATACTTTTATAAATATGCTATGAACCTTGTGAGTAATGTAAAGTAAGTTTAAGCTGAGTAATGTAAAGTAAGTTTAAGCTGTGAATTAAGGAAATCCAGCTGGGGTTTTATTTTCCAAATGTTTGTGGTGATGTAGTGGCATCGCTGGGGGGACGTGGCGGCATGGGTGAGCGGCTGGCAAGACGGAGCCTAGTTTCAGCTAAGTTTGTGATGCTGTATTCCCTTTTTGTGTAGCTAACTCAAGCCATAGGCACTTTCATTGTGAGCCAGTACACACCCTTGGCTCGGACATGGTCGGGGCTCAGAAGGAAGAGTGTGAACTGAGGAAATAGGAGATGTGTTCTGGATGAGGGTAGTGGTGACTTGGCCGACCCCATAGGGACGCTGTTGTGTTTTTGAAGTGACGATCCGGCCGCCCTCACCGTCCTGTACTGTTATTGAGGGGGTTTGGCTAATTGATATGTGAAGAGGTGTGTTTGGAATGTATATATTTTTAATCTAAGTAAATAAATGTATTTTAGTATAAGTAGGAATTTTTGTGTGGAACCTTCTTTTACCCCAACCCATTGGAGCACTAAACAATGGTTTAATATCAGCTATGTTTATGGGGATAGACCTGGGAGGCCTAGTTTTACAGGTGTTTTGTGTAACTTTTACCCTTTGCCCTTAGACAAGGCATTAGGCCTCAGGTCACTTAAAACTCCAATTTCTGCATAACATGGGGCCTGTATATGGGAGAATTATCAAATTTTGTGATAATTCAAGTTTGCAACCTGGAGAGTCAATAATCATACTTTATTGGGTTGGTTAGAGGAAAGATGCACTAGAAAATACCTACACTAAAATGTTGCCTTACTTTGCAGGTGTAGTACACTCAGGTTACTTACATGAACCTAACAACAACTGTCATTACTACACAGCAGAACAGGCTAAAACACTACTCAAAGCCAACAATAACATAACTATTTTTAACTACAATGTCAGATCTTTAAGCAAACATTTTGATGACATCACTGCATTATTAAACTCAATACAGGCCAGTATGTCCATCATTGCTCTCACTGAAACCTGGCTAAAGCCTCATACTACAGATATCTATGCCATTCCTGGTTACACAGCCATACACAATTGTAGGCCAGACCAACAAAGGGGCGGCACAGCTATGTTATACTCAGACCAGCTTGAATGTATCAACAATACATGCACAAGAGATGAACATGGAGAATATATAATAGCTAAGTTTAAATCCAAATACCTAGCTAAGTTTAAATCCAAATACCTACAAAAACCTCTCACAGTTATAAACATCTATAGACTACCACAGTCAAATATCCAGCAATTTAGTGAAAAATTAGGAAGTATGATTACTGATGCACACATGAACAAAGACCACTTAATCCTCAAAGGAGACTTCAATATAAACCTCCTACAAGATCAGGACCCACAAGTAACTGAATTAACAAACACTATGAGCAACTGCTTGCTGCTCCTGACAGTAACAAACCCTCCAAGAATCACTGAGACCTGTGCCTCTCTATTAGACCATATCTGGACTAATACCATATCCCCATTAAAATCAGGCATTATCACAGACAATACCACAGACCACTACCCAACCTTTCTCATAACCAACCTCGGAAAATTACCACTAGAGACTACTAAAGTTACCTTTAGACTACATAGTGAGACAGCTATAAATAACTTCATAACAGCTATGACAAACACTGACTGGCAAACAGAAATAGACAACTTCACAGATACTGACTTATGTCAGTATCTGTGTTCAAACACTCCACCTAACGACTATCTCACTGGCACCTATCCGAACACACTATTCCTAGCCCCGACCAACCCAATAGAAGTTTCACTTATAATCAACACATTAAAAAACAAAGCAGGTGACCTAAATAACTTACCACCTTTTATATACAAAAATGCCTCTCAAGTTCTCTCACTAATTATTGCAACACTCTTTAACAAATCCATCAAATCCTCTACCTTCCCATCAATACTCAAAATAGCGAGGGTCACCCCCATACATAAAGGAGGAGATCAAACAGACCTGAATAACTACAGGCCGATATCTAACTTACCCCTTCTCTCCAAAATCTTTGAAAAATTAATTCATAGACAAATACATTCCTACCTCACCTCCAACAACGTACTCAACCACTGTCAATTTGGATTCAGGCCTAATAAAAATACAAATGATGCCATTATACACATGCTAGAAATAATTTACACCGCTCTTGAGAAAAAAGAAATCCCAGTGGGAATCTTCATTGATTTACGTAAAGCTTTTGATACAGTTAACCATGATCTGCTACACCTAAAATTATCACACTATGGTATAAGAGGGCACTCTCTCAACTACCTAAAATCATACCTTAGCAACAGAAACCAATATGTGTACACAAATGGAGCTAGCTCTACCGCACAAACTATTACAGTAGGTGTCTCACAGGGAAGTGTTCTTGGCCCACTTCTCTTTCTCATTTACATTAACGACCTACCAAATGCATCTCAACTACTCAAACCCATACTATTTGCAGATGACACTACATACGTTATCTCGCACCCAAGCCCAGACACACTAGCCAACATTGTAAATACTGAATTGCAGAAAA
>WNWK01051738.1:0-12389 GCA_009830355.1 Cherax destructor | reverse complement strand
TGGAGTTTTGAAACTATCACGCGGTTCGAACCCCACCCGTGGTATTGTTTACTTCCAGAGATATAAGAGTGCAGAAGGAAAGTTGAAAAAATAGATTATCATCTCTAACTAATAAAAGGAGACATGATAACAATATTTAAGATTAAATAAAGATGCTAAGAATTTACAAAGAAGACTTACCCCATCAGCTGGCAGAACAAGAGGCTATAATTAACCTAAGAAAGAAGAGCTGCCAAAAGTGTACTACACGTTTTCTCTGCACTCAGTGTGGAAGAGAGCATAGAAAGTGCTACAATTACTGGAAATTATGGTTGATTAACCTGTAAACAGTCCACACGTATATATACGTTGGTACTGCTACTGCCCCAAACGTATATTTACTTTTTATTTTTCCTGCCTCCAAATTTGGCACGATTGGCCTGAAATACCTGGTCAGCATAGAATGGGTCTTAGCCCTTGGTGTGCGCTGCATTAAAAAAAATCTGGGACCACTTAGTACGTTGTGGGAGCACCAGTTCAATTAAGCGCCAACTAGAGCAAACAGCGCGGGCAAACACATGGGATTCACTGATGTCATGTAGTATTAACCCTTTGAGGGTTTTTGACGTACTAGTACGGCTTACACGCCAGGGCGTTTGACGTACTAGTACGCCTAAATTCTAGCGCCCTCAAATGAAGCAGAAACAGGCTGGTAGGCCTAGATGTGAGAGAATGGGTCTGTGCGGTCAGTGTGCGCAGTATAAAAAAAATCCTGCACCACACAGTGCATAATGACGAAAAAAAAACTCTGACCGTATTTTCGGTTTAAAACAGCGACTTTGCAGTCTATTTTCGTATGGTATTTATGATTATATTCCCGTTTTCTTGGTCTCATTTGATAGAATGGAAGATATATTAGAGAAATAGAGATAATTTTGATTGGTTTTTCAATGACAAGTACCTAGAAATTGAGCGCAAAGTAGCGAAAATGTTCGATTTTTGGCGATGTTCAAGAGTAAACAAATCACGCCACACGTACAATACACATCAACTGGCGACTCTAATATTCTTGCACAAGTGTGCTGATGTCATTTATACCGTTTTTACAATGATGCAGTAGTATACATAACAATAAATCTTCAATTTATTGTGAGAATAAAAATTCAAAATGGAAAGCAAAAGTAATGTAAGAGGGGCCTGGAGACGTGACTAATGGACAGATAAAATGTTATTCGAGTGCCCGGAATGTCTGTCTCGTTTATTATGGACCCTATTTTGAAATTGGCATCTTTTGAAATTTGTGTGAAATTGGACAAATTGCCAATTTCTGACCACCTTATTGGGTAGTTGAAATCGGCAAATTGGTGGTTTCTTGTACTCAGTCAATAGAAGAAATAGAGTTCTAGTGAAATAGCTATAATTGTAGTAGACTGAAACATTGGAATTTGCCGAAAATAGGCCTCAAAGTCGGCAAAATCGCTGATTCGTAAATAGCATCGATACCGCTAACTTCGCGAGAGCATAATTCTATTAGTTTTCCATCAAATTTCATAATTTTGGTGGCGTTATGATCGGAAAAAGATTCTCTATCATTTCATAAGATAAAATTTTTTTTTTTTCCGAAAATGTTTCGACCCTGAGAGAGAGTTAAGAATCGGGGTCTCGACTCTGATGAATATTTTTGACAAATAGTTTTACTTTTATTTTTAAATACATACAATTTTTACTTGTGCCCATTTTTCAACCCACATACCTATATATTTTTATCAGCTTACTTGCTTAGAATTTATAATTTCTATTAATCACCTTATTTGCTAAAAATTGTACTTATCTTTTAATATTTTTAATACTAATAAATTTTACTTTTGTACGCTTTTATACACTTTAGCACTTATCTCTCTTTTAATAATTAACTTTAATTTTCATTATATTGCCCTTAATAAATTCTATAATCACAACTAGTGCAATACTGAATCTTAATATTTGTTCCATTATAACTTAATACTAATCATAGTAACTTTCCAACCAGTTCTATTAACTAGTTAAATAATAAATCAATTACACTGTAAAGATATATCCAAAACCTCTGTGACTTCTATTCAAAAGTCTGTTAATCCAATTAGCTAGAAAAATCAATTGAACAGATATCATATCTTTAAGTCTAGCATTATTCATTGTTCTTAATCTTTTTAGAATTTCACTCATATATAAACTTTTGTTTAATTAATTAACTTACTCAGGTGCTAACTCAGGTGCTATAGTTTTAGATTCTTATTAGCTCTAAATTGACTACCTTAGCTCATTCTTTCATTTTTGTAAACATATTCAACGTACTAACTCACGTGCCAAGAAATCCTTTTGCATTGTCCTATTCTTAGGTCTACTTGTGTTGTTCTAATTTTAAGTTTAATTATAGAATCACACTAAATCTTATGATTCCAAACATTGATCCTGAAATCAACCTTCTATTAAATGACTTACATGAACCTAACAACAATTGTCATTACTACACAGCAGAACAGGCTAAAACACTACTCAAATCCAACAATAACATAACTATCTTTAATTACAATGTCAGATCTTTAAGCAAACATTTTGATGACCTCACTGCATTATTAAACTCACTTCAGGCCAGTATGTCCATCATTGCTCTCACTGAAACATGGTTAAAGCCTCATACTATAGATATATATGCCATTCCTGGTTACACAGCCATACACAATTGTCAGCCAGACCAACAAGGAGGTGGCACAGCTATGTTCTTCTCAGACCAGCTTGAATGTATTAACAATACTTGCACAAGAGATGAACATGGAGAATATATAATAGCTAAATTTAAATCCAAATATCTACAAAAACCTCTCACAGTTATAAACATCTATAGATTACCACAGTCAAACATTCAGCATTTTAGTGAAAAATTAGGAAGTATGATTACTGATGCACACATGAACAAAGACCACTTAATCCTCACAGGCGACTTCAATATAAACCTCCTACAAGATCAGGACCCACTAGTAACTGAATTCACAAACACTATGAGCAACTGCTTGCTGCTCCCGACAATAACAAAACCTACGAGAATCTCTGAAACCTGTTCCTCTCTATTAGACCATATCTGGACTAACACCATATCCCCATTAAAATCAGGCATAATCACAGACAATACCACTGACCACTACCCGACCTTTCTCATAACAAATCTCGGAAAATTACCACTAGAGACTACTAAAGTTACCTTCAGACTACATAATGAGACAGCAATAAATAGCTTTATAACAGCTATGACAAACATTGACTGGCAAACAGAAATAGACAACTTCCCAGATACTGACTTATGTATTAATAATTTTCTTAAAAGACCCAATACCTCTATAATAAGCACTGCCCTAAAAAACTAAACAAATCACAACTAAAAGATTAAATAGTCCCTGGCTAACCCCAGCATACTCAAGTCCATTAATATAAAGCACCTATATGAAAAACAGTACAGAATGGTACAAATATCAAGAGAACAAACAAAACGCTACTCATCAAACCTAACGACTCTGATAAGAAGGTCAAAAAACTGTACTATGAGAACAGATTACATAACTTAAAAGGTGATATAAAAAGACCTGGAAAACCCTATCTGAAATTCTAGGAACAAAAAGATATCCATAAACAGAACAATCAAACTAACAAAACCAGATGAACCCCTACTCCCACCTATTGAAACAGCAAACAAACTCAATGATTTCTTCTCCACCATAGGTAAAAAGCTGGCAAGCAAAATCCCAAGTTCTAATACTCCACCTAACGACTATCTCACTGGTACCTATTCGAACACACTATTCCTAGCCCCAACCAACCCAATAGAAGTTTCACTTATAATCAACACATTAAAAACAAAGCAGGTGACCTAAATAACTTACCACCTTATATATACAAAAAGCCTCTCAAGTTCTCTCACCAATTATTGCAACACTTTTTAACAAATCCATTGAATCCTCTACCTTCCCATCAATATTCAAAATAGCGAGGGTCACCCCAATACATAAGGGAGGAGATCAAGCAGACCTGAATAACTACAGGCTGATATCTAACTTACCCCTTCTCTCCAAAATCTTTGAAAAATTAATTCATAGACAAATATATTCCTACCTCACCTCCAACAACGTACTCAACCACTGTCAATTTGGATTCAGGCCTAATAAAAATACAAATGATGCCATTATACACATGTTAGAAATAATTTACACCGCCCTTGAGAAAAAAGAAATCCCAGTGGGAATCTTCATTGATTTACGTAAAGCTTTTGATACAGTTGACCATGATCTGTTACACTTAAAATTATCGCACTATGGTATAAGAGGACACTCCTTAAACTACCTAAAATCATACCTTAGCAACAGAAACCAATATGTGTACACAAATGGAGCTAGCTCCACCGTGCAAACTATTACCGTAGGGGTCCCACAGGGAAGTGTTCTTGGCCCACTACTCTTTCTCATTTACATTAATGACCTACCAAATGCATCTCAACTACTCAAACCCATACTTTTTGCAGATGACACTACATACGTTATCTCTCACCCAAGCCCAGACACACTAGCCAACACTGCAAATACTGAATCGCAGAAAATATCTACCTGGATGATGACCAACAAACTTTCTCTCAATATTGATAAAACCTATTTTATCCAGTTTGGGAACAGAGATGCAAATGCACCACTTAACATAATGATAAACGGGTCCCCTATCGCAAAACTCACAGAGGGAAAATTCTTAGGAATACATCTTGACAGTGGCCTCAAATTTCAGACACACATACAACAAATCTCCAAGAAAGTCTCAAAGACCGTGGGAATACTATCCAAGATACGGTACTATGTTCCACAACCAGCTCTCCTTACCCTATATCACTCACTCATTTACCCCTACCTCACCTATGGAATCTGCACATGGGGCTCTACATCAATAACTCATCTCAGACCACTAATAACACAACAAAAGGCAGCAGTTAGAATGATAACAAATTCTCACTCCAGGCAACATACTCCACCAATATTCAAAAACCTAAACTTACTCACCATACAAGACATCCATACTTTTTACTGTGCCTATTACATACATAGAACACTCTATGCAGATATTAACCCACCACTCAAACTTCTCCTTACTAATTTTAACAGGACACATGACCATAACACTAGACACAGATCACTCCTCGATGTTCCCCGTGTCCATCTAACACTATGTAAAAACTCAATGCACATAAAAGGCACGAAAATTTGGAATTCATTACCTGTCATTGCCAAAGAAACCCTACCTGTACCCCAATTCAAAACGATGCTAAAAACCACCTTCTCACCCAAAGATAATTGCTCCATATCAACCATTCCCAGCAAAGTAGAATAATCACTTAACGTAAAACCTGACTTTAAAGTCAATGTAATGTATGAATGAACGAATGAATGAATGTAAAACCTGTTATAAATAGTACTTACTTAGCTAATTATTCCCACAACACTTACATTATAATGACCACGTAAACTAACTGCAATGCAATTAATTGTTTTAAATTGTTATCTCACTCAATTAGTTGTATTGCTGCAATAAATTGCTACAATTAATTGATATGTTCAACTTATATTCAAACTTTAAAACTTAGATATGCAACTTTACTTATTTTATAAATTACCAACCATAACTTTTTATTATTTTATTATTATTATTGCTTTAATTTGTTTAATCTGATTTAATTAATTTTATAATGAAGACAAAAGTACAAAACTATGTTCAAATTTCATAGCTTAAATACTCACCTTTACTCATTGTATACTATCTACAAAAATTCTTACAATCTAGTTTTAAGTTAATTTTAAGTCTGCCCAAAATGCCCTGCATACTTGGGGCTTTTGGCATGTACACCTCATGTAATCTCAATAACCAAATGTAATTCTTTGTATCATGTCCAAATAAAAATTATTATTATTATTATTATTATATTATTATTATTATAAGGGAGGAGAAAGTTAGGGTGAGATATAAGCAACTATTGGCAGAAAGGTGGGCTAATGCAAGTATGAGTAGTGGGGAGGGGGGGGGGGTTGAAGAGAGTTGGGATAGTTTTAAAAATGCAGTTGTTTATATCAATAGTAAATAATTAAATTATATTATTTGGTAAAGTTAAGTACTGAGTACATATTGAGTTTTTAATTTAGGGTGAGCATGTGGTTTTTGAGAAGAGTCTTAAATTGATGTTCAGACTGGGTTACTTTAGTATTTACTGGTAATGAATTCCAAATTTTGGGGCCCTTTATGCGCATAGTTTTTGCACAGTGTGATATGGACACGGGGTACATCAAACTGTAATCTGTGTCTAGTGTTATGGTTGTGCGTCCTGTTAAGGTTGGTGAGAAGTTTGAGTGGAGGGTTTATGTTTGAGTGGAGGGTTTATGTTTGAGTGTAGTGTTCTATAAATGTAGTAGGCACAATAATAAGTATGGATGTTCTTGACATTGAGTAGTTTCAGACTTTTGAATATTGGTGGAGTATATTGTCTGGAGCGAGAATTTATCAATCATTCTGACTGCAGCCTTTTGTTGGGTTATTAGTGGTCTTAGGTGATTGAATGTTGTTGATCCCCATGGACAAACTCCATAGGCGAGATAAGGGTAGATGAGTGAATGATACAGTGCAAGGGGAGCTGATTGTGGAACATAGTACCGTATCTTTGATAGTATGCCTACTGTTTTGGAGATTTTTTTGGAAATTTGTTGCATATGTATATGGAATTTGAGGCTACTGTCAAGGTGGATCCCTAGGAATTTTCCCTCTGAGTCTTGTGATGGGTGAACCATTTAGCGTTATGTTAAGTGGAACATTTGTAGCTCTGTTTCCAAATTGAATGAAATAGGTTTTGTCAGTATTGAGTTAGCTTATTAGTCATCATCGAGGTAGATATTTTCTGCAATTCAGTATTAACAGTGTTAGCTAGTACAGTGAGCCCCCGGTTTTCGTGATTAATCAGTTCCAGAGGGCGTCATGAACACTGAATATCATGAACTCCGAATCTATTTTCCCCACAAGAAATAATGGAAATAAAATTAATCCGTTCCAGACACACATAAGTATTAAAATAAAATATTTTTTACAACATATAGACATTACACACAAATCAATGAGAAATAAAGAAATAATAGTACAATAACATGTCATTTACATTTATTGAAGAGTTGTTGATGTGTGGAAGACGGGAGGAGGGGAGAGGATGGAGTAGTATGCTAGTGTTTGGAAGGGAAATCCCCTTCCATTAACACTGCAGGTGGCAAGTTCTTTTCTGGGGTTACTGGCCTTTTTCTTTTAATGCCACTAGGACCAGGTTGAGTCACTGGAACTTTCTCTCACAAAAAATCTGTCCAGGGAGCTCTGTGTCTGGCATTTCTTTAAAACATCCCTGAAATGGGACACCACATTGTCATTGTACATGTGGCCAACACGGCCTGCAACAGCTTGGTTAGGGTGATAATCATCCATAAAACCTTGCACATCAGCCCATTTGGCACAGATCTCCTTAATCCTTGAAGAAGGCACCTTCCTCCATCTCTGTTCCTCCTCCTCCTCTGAACCATTTTCCTGAACTGTGGTCTGTTGTTGCTGTTGAAGCTCTTGCAGATCTTCAGTGGTTATCTCTTCATTGTCCACCTCCACCAACTGTTCCACATCCTCGGTACAAACATCCAACCCCATGGTCTTGCCAAGTTCCACAATTTCTTGCACAACAGGCTCAGGCTCAGGGTTCTGAGGCTCAGCCACAAAACCTTCAAAATCCCTCTCTAGGACACAATCTGGCCACAATTTTCTCCAGGCAGAGTTCAAAGTCCTGGTAGTCACTCCCTCCCAAGCTTTACCTATAAGGTTTACACAATGCCGGATATGGAAATAATCTTTCCAAAAGTCTTTTAGTCTTTTAATCTTGTAGTGTTAGAGTGTTCAGCAGAAGTTTGTGGTTACAGGAAAGTGGGTGCGGGAGGGAAGAAGAGCGATTGGTGGAATGATGATGTAAAGAGTAGTAAGGGAGAAAAAGTTAGCATATGAGAGGTTTTTACAAAGTAGAAGTGAGGCAAGGAGGGAAGAGTATATGAAGAGAAAAAAAGAGAGGTTAAGAGAGTGGTGAAGCAATGTAAAAAGAGAGTAAATGAGAGAGTGGGTGAGATGTTATCAACAAATTTTGTTGAAAATAAGAAAAAGTTTTGGAGTGAGATAAATAAGTTGAGTAAGCCTAGGGAACAAATGGATTTGACAGTTAAAAATAGGAGAGGAGAGTTAGAGGTATCGGGAAGAGGGAGGGAATATTTTGAGGAGTTGTTAAATGTTGAAGACAGGGAAGCTGTGATTTCGTGTGCAGTCATACCTCGGGTAACGATGCTGTCAGGTAACGATAGTTTCGGGTAACGATATTTATAACATAAAAAAAATGATTGCGGGTTATGATGTTTGCTTCGGGTAACGACATTCGTACCGGACGTGTCCGCGTGGCGCCCAACTGAGCGCGCACTCCAGGGAGCGTCAGTGTGCTATTGTTTACAAGCGAGAGCGACCACCCACCCACACCCACGCATTCATACCAGTATATTGTCATTATTCCACTGTTTTTAGTGCTTGCAACTGCTAAATATGCTACCATGGGTCCAAGGAAAGCTCCTAGTGGTAAGCCTGTGGCAAAGAGGAACAGAAATACATGTACGATAGTGAAGTTCTTGCCCCCTAATACCACTCCTCTCCTCCAGCCCATGGACCAGCAGGTCATTTCCAACTTTAAAAAACTCTACACCAAAGCAATGTTTCAAAAGTGCTTTGATGTGACCACAGACATGAATATAACCCTAAGAGACTTTTGGAAAAACCATTTCCATATGCTGCATTGTGTAAACCTTATAGGTAAGCCTTGGGAGGGAGTGACTACCAGGACTTTGAACTCTGCCTGGAGAAAATTGTGGCCAGACTGTGTCCTAGAGAGGGATTTTGAAGGTTTTGGGGCTGAGCCTCAGAACCCTGAGCCTGAGCCTGTTGTGGAAGAAATTGTGGAATTGGGCAAGTCTATGGGGTTAGAGGTGAGTGGTGAGGATGTGGAACAGTTGGTGGAGGAGCACAAGGAAGAGCTAATCACTGAAGATCTGCAAGAGCTTCAACAGCAACTGGAACAAGAGACCAGAGGTCAGGACAATGGTTCAGAGGAGGAGGAGGAGGTGGAACAGAGATGGAAGAAGGTGCCTTCTTCAAGGATTAAGGAGATCTGTGCCAAATGGAGTGATGTGCAAGGCTTTATGGATGAATATCACCCTAACCATATTGTTGCAGGCCGTGCTGACAACCTGTACAATGACACAGTGGTGTGTCATTTCAGGGATGTGTTAAAGAATCGCCAGACACAGAGCTCCCTGGACAGATTTATTGTTAGAAAGAGGTCCAGTGACTCAAGCTGGTCCTAGTGGCATTCAAAGAAAAAGGGAAGTAACCCCAGAAAAGAACTTGGTACCTGCAGTGTTAATGGAAGGGGATTCCCCTTCCAAACACTAGCATACTACTCCACCTTCTCCTCTCCTCCCGTCCTCCACACATCAACAACTCTTCAATAAATGTAAGTGACATGTTATTGTACAATATTTACATGTGTATTTAGTTATTCTTCATTAAATTGTGTATTATTTAATTTCAAAAAGTTCTAAAAAATATTTTATTTAACTACTTTTGGAAGTCTTGGACGGATTAAATCTATTTCCGTTATTTCTTATGGGGAAAATTGATTCGGGTAACGATTGTTTCGGCTAAAGATATGCCCTCTCTGACGGATTAATATCGTTACCCGAGGTATGACTGTATAGGGCAAGGAGGAATAACATCTTGTAGGAGTGTGGAAGAGCCAGTTGAGTGTGGGGGAAGTTTGTGAGGCAGTGGGTAGAATGAAAGGGGGTAAGGCAGCTGGGATTGATGGGATAAAGATAGAAATGTTAAAACAAGGTGGGGATATACTTTTGGAGTGGTTGGTGCTATTATTTAATAAATGTATGGAAGAGGGTAAGGTACCTAGGGATTGGCAGAGAGCGTGTATTGTTCCTTTGTATAAAGGCAAAGGGGACAAAAGAGAGTGCAATTTTTTTTTTTTTTTATTAACACATCAGCCGATTCCCACCAAGGCAGGGTGGCCCGAAAAAGAAAAACTTTCATCATCATTCACTCCATCACTGTCTTGCCAGAGGGGTGCTTTACACTACAGTTATAAAACTGCAACATTAACACCCCTCCTTCAGAGTGCAGACACTGTACTTCCCATCTCCAGGACACAAGTCTAGCCTGCCGGTTTCCCTGAATCCCTTAATAAATGTTACTTTGCTCACACTCCAACAGCACGTCAAGTATTAAAAAACCATTTGTCTCCATTCACTCCTATCAAATACGCTCACACATGCTTGCTGGAAGTCCAAGCCCTTGCACACAAAACCTCCTTTACCCCTCCCTCAAGCCTTTCCTAGGCCGACCCCTACCCCGCCTTCCCTCCACTACAGATTTATACACTCTCGAAGCAATTCTGTCTCATTCCATGTCCGAACCACCTCAACAAACCCTCCTCAGCTCTCTGGGTAATCCCGCACCTCCTCCTAATTTCCAAACTCCGAATTCTCTGCATTATATTCACACCACACATTGACCTCAGACATGACATCTCCACTGCCTCCAGCCTTCTCCTCATTGCAACATTCATCACCCATGCTTCACACCCATATAAGAGTGTTGGTATAATATAACTATACACTCATACATTCCCCCCTTTACTTCCAAGGACAAGGTTCTTTGTCTCCACAGACTCCGAAGTGCTCCACTCACCCTTTTCCCCTCATCATTTCTATGATTCACCTCATCCTCCATAGACCCATCTGCTGACATGTCCACTCCCAAATATCTGAATACATTCACCTCCTCTATACTCTCTCCCTCCAATCTGATATCCAATCTTTCGTCACCTAATCTTTTTGTTATCCTCATCACCTTACTCTTTCCTATATTCACTTTCAATTTTCTTCTTTTACATACCCTACCAAATTCATCCACTGTGACAACTCCCACTTTGTATTTGATTCTTTATCTTTTAACCCCACACCTCTTGCCAAGACCCTCGCATTCACTTCTCTTACAACCCCATCTATTGAAAGAATTAAAAGTAAGACAGAGAGCAGGATAGCAGATGAACAAGGGGGCTTTAGGAAAGGTAGGGGGTGTGTAGACCAAGTGTTTACAGTGAAACATATAGGTGAACAGTATTTGGATAAGGGTAAAGAGGTTTTTGTGGCATTTATGGATTTGGAAAAGGCGATGATAGGGTGGATAGGGGGCAATGTGGCAGATGTTGCATTTTATGGAATAGGAGGTAGGTTACTGAAAGCAGTGGAGAGTTTTTATGAGGAAAGTGAGGCTCAAATTAGTGTGTGTAGGAGGGAGGGGGACTATTTCCAGTAAAAGTGGGCCTTAGACAAGGATGTGTGATGTCACCGTGGTTGTTCAATATATTTATAGATGGGGTTGTAAGAGAAGTGAATGCGAGGGTCTTGGCAAGAGGTGTGGGGTTAACCCTTTCAGGGTCGAGACCTCGATTCTTAACTCTCTCTCAGGGTCGAAACATTTTCGGAAAAAAAAGTAAATTATATTTTCTTATGAAACGATAGAGCATCTTTTTCCGATCATAACGTCACCAAAAGTATGAAATTTGGTGAAAACTAACGGAATTATGCTCGCAAAATTAGCGGTATCGAAGATATTTACGCATCGGCGATTTCGCCCACTTTGAGCCCTATTTTCGGCCAATTCAAATGTCTCAGTCTACACAAATCATAGCTATTATTGTAGAATTCTATTTGTTCTATCGATTGAGTACAAGAAACCACCAATTTACCGATTTTAACTACCCAGTAAATCGGTCAGAAATTGGCAATATTGCCAATTTCACACAAATTTCAAAAGATGCCAATTTCAAAATAGGGTCCAGAATAAACAAGACAGACATTCCTGGCACTAAAAAAACATTTTATCTGTTCATTAGTCATGTCTCCAGGCTCCTATTGCATAACTTTTGCTTTCCATTTTGAATTTTTATTCTCACAAAAAATTTAAGATTTTCTGTTATGTATACAACTGCATCATTGTAAAAATGGTATAAATAATATCAGCGCACTTGTACAAGAATGTTAGACTACCCAGTTGATGTGTATTGGACGCATGGCGTGATTTGTTTACTCTTGAACATTGGCAAAAATCGAACATTTTCGCTACTTTGCGCTCAGTTTCAAGGTACTTGTCATCATGAAACCAGTCAAAATTATCTCTATTTCTGTAATATATCTTCCATTCTATCAAATGAGACTAAGAAAACG
>WNWK01051737.1:0-12389 GCA_009830355.1 Cherax destructor | reverse complement strand
CGGGGGACACTACTGAACGTGTGGTGTGACATTCACTACTGAACGTGTGGTGACAGTGACACTACTGAACGGTGTGGACAGTGACAATACTAACCCCGTGTGATAGTGACACTTTTTAACGGTCATGGGACAAACATGTATCTGTACAGAGTGTATAGTGCGTTATGGTTACAGAAAAAGGTCATCGCTGAGGAATCGGGGTCCGGGGGGTGGCGTGACCAACACAAAGTCAAGACATGCAACAGTGTAACTTGTAACAATTTAAGGGGGTATAAAAAAAGAGAACAGTGTGTCAACATCCGTGGTTCTTGACTCTTCAACCGCTGCCAGCTGATACCAAATACGACACAACAGCCCAAAAAGGTTACCCCCGCGAAGTGCCAGATCGACCACTTTTAATGTTTTTTCTGCTAATAACAACAGCCGGGTTGAACAGGAAGTCAGCAGGCTTTACCAAGTCAAATTTAGTGCCCTCAGCTTATCTTGGAATGAAAAAGGTTACAAGTTTTCTTACCGGCAGCGAGGGTAGAAAACTTGGAAACCGTGGTTTGTTTCTAATGATTTGGGAACATCCGGGAAGTTTTTTTCCTGGGGTTAATGTCGGGGATTCGGTGCCAGACCTGGCCCGGCCCCCGGAGGATCAACCAGGTTTTAACTGGGGCCGCACGCAGTCCAACTTACAACCACCACACCCGGCTGGTCAGGCATGATTTGTGGAATTTGCCCTTTTTTTGAAGACCGCCAGGGGTTTGTTAGTTATACCCCTTTGCACGGAAGGGGGGAGTTGAAGAGGGGACCTCTGACACTAATCGAGTTCTCCCCCTAGTGTACTCATCGTGCCTCTGCTTTTCAGTAAGTATTTTACCCGTTTCAGGCTCATACAAAGTGATTTTTGGTGTTCAGGTTTCAACTCGTATGTCTCGCTTACTTTCCCAAAAATACAGTTGAAGGGATTTCGCGTTCCCAGTAGTTCGATGCTAAATTTAATACAAGCAGAACAGATTCAGAGATCATTTGGGCCAATAAAGTATTTAAATTACTGGGAACGGAAGAGATATATGGAAAACAAGGGTCTAGTCACAAATTTGCACATGATAACATACGGAGTGAGAGCTATGGGAAGACTTATAAAATAAACCCGGGTGAAAAGGGGACGTGGGGCCCCCAATATTCAACATTTTTCCAGAAGAAAAGAAACATGCGGGGAAATGAAAATTTTTAAGGAAACGGGATAATATCTTCCCCCGGTGCCAGAATAATCAGGCTCTGATGGATATGTGAGCCAGCGGGCCAGCAGCAGCACAGGGGGCCAAAGCTCTAGACAAGCCTGCCCCGGGGCCGGGTTTCCCACAGTAAAAAAAACTCGAAACTTGTCAAAGGAAAAGGTTAAGTGGGGTTTTCCATCGCGGCAATCCCCCTGCCTTAAAGGGGGGAGTCAGAAACAGCAGTATTCTAGCCTGGAGAAAAAAGTGACTTAAAGAGTATCATTCCCCCATTTCTTTTTTTTTAAAGTTCGTTATCCAGTCTATCATTTTTCCTTGCAGCAATGACACGTATTGGGATTTTGAATGTGATATCTTCCGGATTATTACGCAATGGGGCTTTTCTCGTTGAATGATTTGAGTTTGTCTTATACTCCTTTATTATTTTTATTTCCTCCATTCTTCCAAAGGAAGCAATTGAGACTTTCCCACTAAACCCCCCCCCCAAACAAAACCCCCACCAAACAACCCTTCCCCCCCAAACAAACCCTCCCACCAAACAACCCTCCCCACCCAACCCCCCCACCAAACAACCCTCCCACCAAACAACCCTCCCACCAAACAACCCTTTCCCAACCCCCCCAAAAAACCCTCCCCCCCAAACAACCCTTCCCCCAAACAACCCTCCCACCAAACAACCCTCCCACCAAACAACCCCCCCCACCAAACAACCCTTTCCCACCAAACAACCCTTCCCACCAAACAACCCTCCCCCAAACAACCCTCCCACCAAACAACCCTCCCCACCAAAAACCCCAAAAACCCCCCCCCACCAAACAACCCTCCCCACCAAAAAAACCCCCCCCACCAAACAACCCTTTCCCACCAAACAACCCTCCCCCCAAAAACCCTCCCACCAAACAACCCTCCCCACCAAACAACCCTCCCAACCAAAAAACCCTCCCCACCAAACAACCCTCCCCACCAAACAACCCTCCCCCCCAAACAACCCTCCCCCCAAACAACCCTCCCCCCCCCCACCAAACAACCCTCCCCCCCAAACAACCCTTCCCACCACCCCACCCTCCATAATGCTAAATTCTGGTTAGAGATGACAAGGGTGGAGAGTCCCTGAGCCAGCACACTGCTAAATTGAAGTTCAGTGTGACCAATCTGGCGTAGAGTGCTCATTATATTGCAAAAATTTAATTTGAGTCTCGAGTGGCTAATTTGGCATACACCGGGTTCTTCCGGCCGATAAATTTATTTTGGTGTGGCATGGGGAATTTTGAATACATTTATTAATCGAGATTTTAGACTTCACCGGGTAGGAGGTGCCCGCCCTTGAAACTGAAGCCTGTTAAATGTCTTACCCTGGTGGGATTAAGCGTATAAGGGGCGGGCAAATCTTGCAAACCTCTATTTTCACTCAGTATACACTTATTTTTTTTTTAGACATTTCTTTTCTTAATCTCTGTGAAGACGAAAATATTTGGAACAATGAGCGATGATCCGTTTATGTATGCCCCACCTTTTGTTAAATTTCCGTTTATGTATGCCACCGTTGATCCGTTTATGTATGACCACCGTTGATCCGTTTATGTATGACCACCGTTGATCCGTTTATGAAAAACCCCCCAAACCGGGTTGGGATCCGTTTATGTATGACCCCCTTTGGGTTTTTGATCCCCGTTTTTATGTATGACCCCCTTGTTTTTTAAAAATTTCCGTTTATGTATGACCACCGTTGATCCGTTTATGTATGACCACCGTTGTTTTTTTCCCCGTTTAGGGCCATTGAAACCACCCCTTTTTTAAAAATTTCCGTTTATGTATGACCACTGTTGATCCAAGGTTTTTTATGTATGACCACCCTTTTTGATCCCTTTTTTTTATGTATGACCACCGTTGATCCGTTTATGTATAAAAACCCCATTTGCCATTTCCGTTTATGTATGCCCTTTATTTTTTGTTAAATTTCCGTTTATGTATGCCCACCTTTTTGATCCTTTGTTTTTTTAAAATTTTCTTTAGGTTTCCAGGCCCCCTTTTTTTTGATTGGGACCAGTTAATTACCTTTAAAAATTTTTTTTAAAAACCCCCCTTTTTGGGTTTGCCCATTTTCCAGGGGGAAAAATTTGGGGCCAACCAAACCCCGGGTTTTTTTGCCATTTTTCCAGGGGTGATGGCCAACCAATGTGGGTTTTTTTCCCCAACCAGGGTTTGTTTGGCCCCAACCCCAACTTTTTTGGGGTGCAGTCCGGGGTGATGGCAACCTTCATTTATAAGAAAGTGATAAAAAAAAGCCCCAAATCAGCATCACACTAAAATAAACTGTAGATTGGTATAAAGGGAAACACGTGTGAGCACAACCCCAAACAACATTCACGACCCATTCCTGTACACGAGTACTGTATGACCTTGTGGTTTAGCGCTTTTTTGATTATAATAATAATAATGTCCCGAGTATGCAGCACCATTTTTGAATGCCCACCTTATCAGGTATTTGCGAAACATTAGAAATGATAAAAGGGGGTAGCATTGAAACTTGTCCAAGAATCGAGACGAATGAGTTATTAGGAGCAAAAGAAGTTGTTGACGATCCGGGAGAAAACATGATAACAGTGTTTAGAAGTTTAAGATAAATTGAGGGGAAGAAGAAGACACTGAGAGGCTGCAAGACGGTAGCATGTTTTTGTTTAGTCTCATGGGGTAGTGAAGTAGAGCAAACTAAACGATAGTGAAAAAAATTTATACACGTTTCAAGAACAGGTACGATATAGCCCGCTGGGCCCAGAAGCTGTGAATGGGGGTCAAGGCAGATTACAAACCCGGGAGTCAGGAACAGTTGTCATCCCAGTCAACAAAACGGGATGAGTACACATACACTGTGTTGTGTGTTGGTGCCACTCTCATGTTTGTGACGACCAGGATTTGTTAGTGTTCTTGTAGCTGAGGTGTTGAGCACCTTATGTTTATAATGACCAAGTGTATTTAAATTGTGTCTTTTGTACAGGTAGCAGAGGATGTGCTCACCACTGGAAGCCCTTCCCCCTGCACCTCCCCCCGCCCGTCGCCGTTCACCACGACCATACCTCCACTTCCTCCTCAGGATTTCGTCCTCACATGTTAACTACGTTATGCACTCCTTGACGACTGTGTGTTTTGGTAAATCTTTGCAATTTCATAGCCCGTCACAAGCCCTCGTGACCCTGAGGGCCCCCTTTTTTAGATTTTAGTTCCAGGTCTTCAAAATCCAAATTTTCGCCTGCTTGCCGCTGATACAAATGACAATGTACCCCCCAGCGCAAGTACCAGGTAACAGTTCATTATCATCTAGTTCCTCTCCAATGTCCGGAATGTAAGTGTAAGGGTTTTGGGAGAAAAATTTTTGGCCCATTGTCGGGCTTCCTTCCCTTTTGTTCAGTAAAAATTTTGGGTCACATTTTGAGTAGTGACACAGTGGTAATGTGTCTCCCCGGGGAAAATCACCCACTTTCTTAACTTTTATTTTTAAATTCACAACTTTGGGAAATTTTAAGGGTTTTTTTATCACCAACCACCAGTTGTGGTTGCGGGGGTAGCATAGCCCGGCCCCGCCTTTCACTCCCCTACTGGGTCACTCCCCCGCGCCATGAGCTTTATCATCCCTCTTTTTAAAGCTATGTATGGAACCCCTCCAATACATCGCCCCAAACTATTCCATTTCCCCGACCACTCTGTGACTGAAGAAATATTTCCTAACACCCCTGTGATTCATCTGAGTCTTCAACTTCCAACTGTGCCCCCCTTGTTGCTTTTCCCATCTCTGGACATTTTTCTCTGTCAACCTTGTCAATTCCCCCAGTATTTTATATGTCGTTATCATGTCCCCCCTTTTCCCTCCTGTCCTCCAGTGTCGTCAGGTCGTTTCCCTTAACCTCTCCTCGTAGGACCCCTTTAGCCCCGGGGACTAGTCTTGTTGCAAACCTTTTGCACTTTCTCTAATTTCTTTACGTGCTTGGTAGGTGGGGTTCCAAACTGGTGCTGATACTCCAGTATGGGCCTAACTACACAGTGTACAGAGTCCTGAACGATTCTTTATTAAGAGGGGAATGCTGTTCTTAGGTTTGCTAGGCGCCCGTATGCTGCAGCAGTTATTTGGTTGATGTGCGCCTCAGGAGATGTGCCTGGTGTTATACTCCCCCAAGATTTTTTTCCCTTGATTGAGGTTTATAGTCTCTGGCCCTAGACTGTAGTCCGTCTGCGGTCTTTTTTGCCCTTTTCCCAATCTTCATGACTTTGCACTTGGTGGGGTTGAACCCGGAGAAATCCCTGGACCAGGCTTGCAGCCGTGATCCCTTTGTAGTTCTGCCTGGTCCTCGCCCGATTGAATTCTTCTCATCAACTTCACATCATCTGCAAACAGGGACACTTGGGAGTCTATTCCTTCCGTCATTGTTCACAAATACCAGAAAAGCACCGGTCCTAGGACTGACCCCGTAACCCCACTGTCCCCGGGTGCCCACCCGACACCTCGCCACGTACCATGACTCGTCTGTCTTCGACGGTTTTCCCCTAATCCATTGGAGTCCCTTTCCCCCGTTTTTCCCCGGGGTCCTGCGGGTTTGCACTAATCTCTTTTTATAACTTTTAAAACCCCTTTTTACAGTCCAAGAAAATGCAATCTACCCACCCCCTCTCTTGTTTATGCTGTCATCCTGTCATAGAACTCCAGAAGGTTTGCGACACAGGATTTTCCATCCATAAGTCATTCCTTTTAGGTGTTCCACCAATCTTCCCTGATAATCTTCTCCATGACTTTGCATACTATACATGTCAGTGACACTGGTCTGTAGTTTAGTGCCTCATGTCTGTCCCCTTTTTAAAAAATTGGGCCTACATTTGCGTCTTCCATACCTCATTCAGTCTCCCTGTTTGATAGATGTGTTGAATATTGTTGTTAGTGGTACACATAGCCCTCTTCCTCTCAGGGCCTTGAGAGACCGGCCCCATCGCCTTTGAGGATCTAGCTCACTCAGCAGCCTCTTCACTTCTTCATGGTTGCATGTAATTTTTCCAGCACTTGGGGGTACCCTACCTCTCCGTCTTTTTTGGAGTCCCTTCTGTCCCTCGGGAAAACTTCTTTTAATCTCATGTTAAATTCTGCACCCTACTTCCGGGGCGTTTCTTGTGATCTCTCCCTTTTCCCTTTCCCTTTGCCTGTCACCTGGTCCTTGACTGTTGTTTTCCCCCTGATGTGGCTGTACAACAGCTTTGGGTCAGATTTGGCTTTCGCTGCTATGTCATTTTATATTGTCGTTGGGCTCCCTTTTTTCCTGTGCATATTCATTTTGGCTCTATGACTCTCTCTTTTTTCTCCTGGGTCCTTTGCCTTTTATACTTCTTCCATTCCCTAGCACACTTGGTTTTGGCCCCTGCACCCTTTTGGGGGAACCACGGGCCATCCTGGCTTTTTTATTCCTGTTACCCTTGGGTACAAACTGCCCCCAGCTTCCTTGCATATTTTTTTTATTCCATCATCTCGTTTACTGACTTTGCTGCAGTTCTCTGTCCCACTGAACCCATTCAGGGTTTTCATGCCCACATAGTCCCCTTTCTTGTAGTTTGGCTTCATTCGTCCAGCTTTTTCCCGCTTTCCCCCCCATTGAACTGACTGTGTATTCGAAGCTTAAAACCCATGATTACTCCCCCCAAGGGGGCTTTCATATGTGATGTCCTAATATCTGCACTACTAAGGTGAATATTAGGTCCAGTCTCCTGGTTCATCCTCTCCTCTCTTTTGGTAGTGTCCCCACGGTTGGTATGTGTGTGTGTGTGTGTTGTCGTGCATGTGAGTAATATATTTTTTTAAAATGCTGGCCGTCTCACACCTGGCGGGGACCCCCCCCCTTAAAAAAAGAAACACTTTCACCATCATTCACACTATCAGCCTTTGCAGAGGCGCACAGATACAAAATTTAGATGTTACCTAAACAGCAAATATCCCAAAAACCCCCTTTTTAAAATGCAGGCACTGATTCCCACCTCCCGGACTCAAGTCCCGGGTAACCAGTTTCCCTGAATCTCTTCACAAAATATTACCCCCTTACACCCCCCAAAAGCTCTCGAGTTCCCAAAAACCTTTTTTTCCATTTCTTTTTAACACACTCACACATGTCTGCTAATTTCCACACTATGAATTCTCTGCTAATATTTACACCACACATTGCCCTTAGACACATTTCCACTTCCTCCAGCCTACTCCTCGCTGCAACATTCAACTCATATAACAGTGTTGGTACCACTATACAGGAGGGCCCTGCTTTACAGTGCTTTTCTTACGGGTTTCGCAAGGCATTTTCAGTTATACCCATTTTTTATTTATTCGGGCTTCCTACACTAAATATATTCAACACTCACTATAAGTTAAGGATGAAAATATTTTAAAGTTAAGTAATTGTGATCTATATATGTATTTTTTTGGCCTAGCTTTTTTGTTCATTTTAAAATTTTATATATAAACAAGTTATCAGACTTTTATATGGATTTGAAAGGAAAAAGGGGTGTTTTTTTTTACAGTGATTTTTGCTTTTCACAGTAGCCTGAACCTAACCTGCTGTATAAGTGGGGCCCCCCCTGTTCTCTCATACATTCCCCCTTTACCTCCATGGATAGTTCTTGTTCCCCAAATACCTCAATGCACCACCCACCTTTTTTCCTTCATCACCTATGGTTTACCTGTCCTTCCTCTACTCCCAGGTGTAGCCATCTGGATCAGGGTTACACGCTGGCCGGGTTTTGGGGTCCTTGCCCGAGTCCCGTCCCCACCCGACTGTTTTGTTTCATGGAGTTGTAAACTTTTGCTTAAGATCTTTGTACCTCTGCGTCGTCAGGAGCTGTGCAACGTTGCAATTTAACAACAGATGGAAGGGGGAAAAATTTTCTCAGAAGCAAAGTAGGAGTGTGCCAGCACGCTCCTACCAGCACGCTATATCCTTTGTGGATGGTAGGGAAGAGCATATGGGTACACAAAAGGCCTAGGAACTAGGCCTCGAAAGGGTAACAGGGTATATCGGATTTATATATTTTGCACTGAGAGGATTTGGCCTATCTCTCATTACTTATTCACTTGTATGATGGATTTATTGAAGGGTATGTCTACATCAAATATCTGTAGATTTAATAGATAGATGGAAGGGAAAATTAAAGAATATGTTTACAAGAGGGGGACCCCACAACCCCAAAATGACAAAATGAGGTGGGTAGCCCCCCTCATGGAATGACGTGGTTATTCACTATAACATAGGTCAGGTCAAGAGTAACATGTCACGTCGTAGTATGATTTGTTTGATAAATTTGATTAAATTTTGAATGCATCTGTTGATGAAGTCCCGACTGACATCCAGATTAGTCAATACTAGTTTTCAAAACATCTTATTTATAATTCCTTTTACTACTGTTATGCATGTAATAATTTTCTTAGTTTTCACCAGTCACTATGGTGATTAGAATTCTTTCATGAATAAATAGGGTTTTTGATGCCGGCCAGATCTGAGATATATTTATGTTGCTTTTTTTTTAAATCCAAGAACATAAGAAAGGACAATTTTCATGTTTTTTAACGTTTTCCAGAAATATCAGGTAATTTTCGCCCCTTCCATCCTAGTACTCCAACTTTTTTTTCCCCTCTCTTCCCCACACACCCCCTACCTCCGTGTTTTATCAGTTTAAAGTTTTTTTCAATTCAGTAGTGTCACACTAACAAAATTAACTATTGTTTTCACCCTTGCCAGAGAGATTGAATACCGTCTCTTGCATAACCTAGAAATTATCCCAGTTATTTGAATGGGATTGCAAGTTCTTTGTCGTCTTGTCTGGAAAAAATATACACCAATATCCTGATCCTTTTCCCCTTTTTTTCAAACTGTTCCTTTTTATTATTGAAAAGTCTTCCTTCATTACTGTTAATGTGTTTCATGTCACAATCCCCAAATACCGGACACACATTACATTTTTTTTAATCTCATTTTCAATAACTGATTTTCCCTTTTTGAGAAACAAAACCCCATTGTTTCATGTTATAGTGTTAAAACTATACTACAAAATTCGTCAGTAATTTTAGTTCAGGACTGATAGACCCGTCCGTCACCACTGACCTCGTCTCCTTATCTTGATCATTTTCAAATTAATTTGCAATTTAGGTATTTTTGGCCCAGATTTTCCCGCCAAGTTTTTCAGTAAAATTTAAAGGGGACTAATATATTGGGGACAGTCGAAGAATGAAGATATTCAGTCGGTCAGACTTGAAAGCTGAGATACTGAACACCTCAGTATCTTCATTTCTTCAACTGTCGCCAGTATATTAGTTACTCTCACTTAACTGAAGAAGACTGTTGCCAGGCAAACCTCGTCGGCAAAAAAAAATACCAAACTGTTTTATTTTACTTGTCGGGACTATATGGCATTAATATAATGATACAAGGGATCTTAACCCCAAACGTCACATAAACGCTGGTGTTGACTATAAACTTGCTGCGAATTCCATGTTTACTCAGAATTTTTAACTGTTATATTTTTTAAAATTTAATGATATAATAATCTTGCTTGTTAAGTTTCCTCTGTACGGACTTCTGAAAATTTAAGGGGGGAAATTTAAAATTTTTTTTTCTTAATGTGACGATATTTTTTTTTTTCACATGTTGATTTAAAAAATTTATTTTATTATTATACTTTAACTTTTTCATGGCTGTTTGTGTATTTGAAACTAACTTATCAAATAGCAGTGAATGAAAGCCTCTTCCCGTGAGGGAAATAGTGAAGGCTAACTTAAACCATAGGGGATGGGAGGCATCCCGTAAGTGAAGAGGGGGGCCCGAGCTCTATGCCGCAAATGGGTAAGAAGAGAAGGGGGGGGAGGAGGAAAAGGAGAAAGAAGAGTAGGGAGAAAAGAAAAAAGATTAAGAGACAGAGCAGGTCGAAATTCCATCTTGTAAGAAATATTAAAATGCTTTTCTTGCGGAAACTTCGGTGTTGTGGGAGTGGGCAATGGAGGTGCCGGGCTTGGTAGTGGAGGCAGCGCTGCAGGGGCAGGTGCTGGAGGCCGAGCCAAGCCTCTGGTGCTCAGAGACGTGTTCGTGGTGCCCTCCTTCGACGAGCTCGATGCTGTAGCTGTAGACTCCAAATGATCCAGACGTTTTCAAACCAACACCTGCACTCCATCCGGGAGAAGGGGGGAGTACCTGACGCAGGGGGGGCAAGGAAGGGGGGGGGGAGGGAAGAAGAGAGTAAAGGACAGACGTAAAGGGAAGGGAAAAAGTAAGGAGGAATACTTGTAGAAAAGACGAAGAGGTAAATTGTAGGTGAAAAATTATGGGGAAAAGTAAACAGGGAAAATGCGACTAAAATATTTCAATTTTGGGAGGGTTTAAGAAGAGGTGAGAAAGATGAATGAGAAATAAAGAAAAAGACGGGGTGAGTGAAGAAAAAGATGGCTGAAAAAAAGACCAAGGAAGAGAAGGGTTGGGGAAGGGGGAAAAAGAAAGAGTTGAATAATGGATGAGGAGAGAAATGTTAGTTGTGACGATGATGACGGAGAGGCACTCTGGTGAAGCTGTTATCGGATATTATAGGTGCCTTAGGAGGAAACATTAATCCTCTCTTGACATAAATGGAATTGGGCGCTTGAATTTTGCATGAAGTTGGGGAAAAAGAAAAATTTGCAGACAGCAGCAACACGACAAAAAAGGGCAACAACCAGTGATGGCAACACCATACGAGAACGTTACAGAAGTAGATAATGTAGATACAACACAGAGGAGGAATTTTTGTTAGCCAGTGAGCAATGCACCTGTCAGGTGGGGGAAAGTTTTGTGCGTCCTGCCTCCACCTGTGCAGGGGGGAAGTTTTGTGTCGTCCTGCCTCCACCGGGCAGGGGGGGAAGTTTTGTTCCTGCCTCCACCTGTGCAGGTGGTAAGTTTTTTCAGTCCTGCCCCACCTGTCGGGGTGGGGGGCTGTGTTAGTTGTTGATCTGCCTCAGCTACGGGTTTTTACAGATATCTTGCCTCATAGACCTATCATACCTATACATATTTGAAGTTACTTATAAAAGTCCATTTCATCAATCAGGTCGTTCCTTTTTTTAACCAACTTCTGACATTGTGGCTCATTCTTATTATTTTATTTTCGTCTATGGCGCCTCACCCTTTTCCCTTTTTTTGGCAGCTTGTCCCTAGTTCGGTAAAAACCTGTAACTATCAATTGTCGTGATATGTCTTCCCCCGCTCCACTGTTCTTTAGGGTCATTAATTTGCCTTTAGTGTTTTCGGTTCCTGATTTGCAAAATCTTGCACCTATTTGGGCCGAACTTCCCCCCAGGGGGGTTCGTTGATGCCGGGGAAGGGGGTCTTTATGCAGAGTTGATATGTCCTTCCCCTTTTCCCGGATGGAATCTGATTACTAACCGTTCCTTTAGGCGCTGTATGACCCTATGAGTTAAAAAGCTTTCTTCTAATTATAATAATTTGGTTGAACTTTAGTAATCACTTGTTTGATCAATCTTGCAGTCTGTCAGATTTTTTTGTACCTGGTTCCTGCCCTCCCGTTCCTGTTCTTATTATTAGCTTTAAGTAAGTTTAATTTAATCCTCATGGTATGGCATTTACCTATATTAAGAATAGTAATGGTCCCAGCACTGAACCTTGGGGGGCTCCATTTAAAACCCTTTTCCCATTCTGATAGGTTTTCTGTTACTGTTTTCTGTCTTTGGTTCATGAAGCATTCATTACTATATTTGTACTCCTGTCTGTTCTTCTAGTATGTGGATCGTTCATGGGGATATAGTGTCGAGTAATTTCCTTAGAACAGAAGTATACAGTGTGTCCCAACCTTGTCTGTCTTGAATTGCTGTTTTGAGGGGAAAAAACAAATATGTTTATTTTGGACACCTTTACTGTAAACGTTTCGCTCCTTGGGCCTTGATGCTTTAAATACAAATACACACATGCATTTAAAGGTTCTTTAAAAGAAAATTGTGTCCATTTCCCTTTAGTTAAGGCAGGAATTAAATTCGTACTTCTATCAGGTATTGTGTCATAGACCTCCAGAAGTTAGTGAGGCAAGTTTGATGTTGTTATCGTGGTGGTAATGGTGGTAGTGGGTTGAGAGTTGGGGTTTGACCGTATTTCCTCAGTGTCGTTGTTCTCTTGT
>WNWK01051736.1:0-12389 GCA_009830355.1 Cherax destructor | reverse complement strand
TGTGTCATGTATGCACTGTTGTAGCATGTGTCATGTATGCACTGTGTTGTAGCATGTGTCATGTATGCACTGTGTTATAGCATGTGTCATGTATGCACTGTTGTAGCATGTGTCATGTATGCACTGTGTTGTAGCATGTCATGTATGCACTGTGTTATAGCATGTGTCATGTATGCACTGTGTTATAGCATGTGTCATGTATGCACTGTTGTAGCATGTGTCATGTATGCACTGTGTTATAGCATGTGTCATGTATGCACTGTTGTAGCATGTGTCATGTATGCACTGTGTTGTAGCATGTCATGTATGCACTGTGTTGTATCATGTGTCATGTATGCACTGTGTTGTATCATGTGTCATGTATGCACTGTGTTGTATCATGTGTCATGTATGCACTGTGTTGTATCATGTGTCATGTATGCACTGTGTTGTAGCATGTGTCATGTATGCACTGTGTTGTAGCATGTGTCATGTATGCACTGTGTTGTAGCATGTGTCATGTGTACACTGTGTTGTACCATGTGTCATGTGTGTACTGTGTTGTAGCATGTGCTATGTGTGCACTGTGGTGTAGCATGTCATGTATACCTTTACCTTTGAAGAGTTTCGGGAGTTTGTCTACTCTCTGAGCCCGGCCATGGGTTAGGCTCGTCTGGTGCTTGCCTGGTCAACCAGGCTGTTGCTGCTGGAGGCCCGCTGCCCCACATATCCATCATAGCCTGGTTGATCTGGCACCTGGTGAAGATACTTGTCCAGTTTCCTCTTGAAGGCTTCTACACTGGTTCCAGCCGTGTTTCGGATATCTTCTGGTAAGATGTTGAATAGTCTGGCACCCCGGATGTTAATACAGTGCTCCGTATTGTCCCCACCGCACCCCTGCTCCTCACTGGGTTTATTTTACACTTCCTCCCATATCTCTCACTCCAGTATGTTATGGCAGTGTGCAGATTTGGGACCAGGCCCTCAAGTACTTTCCAGGTATATATTATCATGTATCTCTCTCTCCTCGCTCCAATGAGTACATGTTCAAGACTTGAAGGCGTTCCCAATAATTTAGATGTTTCAATGGCTCAATGTGAGCCGTAAACGATCTCTGAATTTGTTCCAGCTCTGATATTTCTCCTGCCCTGAACGGGGCCGTGAGCACAGAGCAGTATTCTAAGTGAGGGAGCACTAGCGATTTGAAGAGTGTCACCATCGGCATTATTTCCCTTGTTTTGAAAGTTCTCAATACCCACCCCGTCATCTTCCTGGCTGTTGTGATCTTTGTCTTGTTATGGTCTTTAAAAGAAAGATCAGCAGACATAATTATTCCCAAGTCCTTTACGTGTTCATTTCGTTCTATGTGGTGACCCTCTTGCGTTTTGTATACAGTGTTCCTTTTGAGTTCTTCATTCTTTCCATACCTAAGCAGCTGAAACTTATTACCATTGAACGTCATGTTGTTCCCCACTGCCCACTGGAAGACCCTGAGTATGTCTTCCTGTAATTTTTCAGTGTCCTCTACCGTAGTGACTTTCATGCTTATTTTAGTGTCATCTGCAAATGATGATACAAAAGTGTGCCGGGTGTTTTTATCTATGTCTGCTATGAGTATGAGAAACAGCAGAGGTGCTAGGACAGTGCCTTGGGGCACTGAGCTTTTGACCTCGCTGATGCTGGATCTTGCCCTGTTCACTACTACTTTTTGTGTTCTGTGTGTTAGGAACTCAAAAATCCATCTGCCTTCCTTCCCCGTAATGCCTATGGCCCTCATTTTGTGTGCTATCATTCCATGATCGCATTTGTCAAACGCCTTTGCAAAATCTGTGTAAATCACATCTACGTTTTGGTCGTCTTCCAATGCCTCCGTAATTCTGTCATAATGGTTCAGCAGCTGTGACAGGCATGATCGTCCCGCTCTAAAGCCATGCTGGTTCGGGTTATGTTGGTTGTGCTGGTCCATGAACTTTGTAATCTGCCGTCTCATCACTCTTTCAAAGATTTTTATGATGTGAGAAGTTAGGGCTACTGGTCTGTAATTTTTAGCTAGTGCTCTACTACCTCCCTTATGCAAAGGAGCTATGACTGCACTCTTTAAGGCCTCCGGTATTTCACCTAGATCTAAGCTCTTTCTCCAAAGAATACTAAGGGCTCTTGCTAATGGTACTTTGCACTTCTTTATAAATAAAGCATTCCATGAATCTGGTCCAGGAGCTGAGTGAGTGGGCATGTTGTCCCTTTCTTTTCGAAATCTATGGGATTTGTACTAATGTCAATTAGGTGGTCTGAGTGGTCTTCTGCTGGAGTGAAAAATATTTCTGCATTTTCTACCTTGCTGTCATTTAGTGGGTTGCTGAACACTGACTCATACTGTTCTTTTAGGATTTCACTCATTTCCTGTTCATCGTCAGTATACGAATCTCCTTTCAATAATGGTCCAATTCTACACGTAGTTCTTAGTTTGGATTTTGCATAGGAATAGAAATATTTTTGGTTACTTGCAATATCCTGTATGGCTCTTTGTTCCCTTTGTACTTCTTCTGTTAGGTATGACATCTTAAGTTTTTGCTCTAATTCAGTGATCTCTCGGTTAAGGCTATATCTCCTCTGTTGCAACATATTTGTTTTTCAACAATTCAGTAACCCGTTTTCTTCTTCTGTACCATCTCCTACGCTCTCTCTCTATATCTGATCTTCTTCTGGGTTTCCTCAATGGTACGTGCTTCATACATACCTTGTATGCTTCTGTATTCAGCTTCTCTAGGCACTGGTGGGGATTTAGGGCGCTCATGTCTGATTCAAATGATATGTCTGATAGCTCTTGGTTTATTTTTTCCCAGTCAATTCTATTACCTGGAGACCTGGAGTTTACCTGGAGAGAGTTCCAGGGGTCAACGCCCCTGCGGCCCGGTCTGTGACCAGGCCTCATGTTGATCAGAGCCTGATCAACCAGGCTGTTACTGCTGGCCGCACGCAGTCCAACGTACGAACCACGGCCTGGCTGGTCAGGCACCGACTTTAGGTGCCTGTCCAGTGCCTGCTTGAAGACAGCCAGGGGTCTATTGGTAATCCCCCTTATGTATGCTGGGAGGCAGTTGAACAGTCTTGGGCCCCTGACACATTGTGTTGTCTCTCAACGTGCTAGTGGCACCCCTGCTTTTCATTGGGGGGATGTTAAATCGTCTGCCGAGTCTTTTGCTTTCGTAGGGAGTGACTCTCGTGTGCAAGTTTGGTGCTAATCTCTCTAGAATTTTCCAAGTGTATATAATAATGTATCTCTCCCGCCTGCGATCTAGGGAGTACAGGTTTAGAACTTCAAGCGTTCCCAGTAATTGAGGTGGTTTATTGTAGTTATGCGTGCCGTGAAGGTTCTCTGTACATTTTCTAGTTCAGCAATTTCATCTGCTTGAAAGGTGCAGTTAGTGTGAAGCAATATTCCAGCCTAGACAGAACAAGCGACCTGAAAAGTGTAAACATGGGCTTGGCATCCTTGGTTTTGAAGGTTCTCATTATCCATCCTGTCATTTTTCTGGCAGATGCGATTGCTACAGTGTTATGGTCCTTGAAGGTGAGATCCTCTGTCATGATCACTCCCAGGTCTTTGGTTATTAAAATTAAACTTACTGAACATCCCGTCTCTAACATTAGTGCCGCAGTTCCCTAACCCTGAGTTAATACTCATTTGAACTTCTATGATGTTATGATCAGAGTATATTGTTTTTGTAACTGTTATGTCTCTGATTAGTTCCTCGTTGTTTGTAAATATCAAATCCAGGGTATTTTCATTTCTAGTGAGATCAATTATTTGTTGGTTTAATGAGTACTTTTCACAAAGCCTAATTAGTTCCCTGGTATGTGCCTGTCGAGCCAGGGTGAGCCAGGGTGCTTCCAGGAGATATTTCTGGTATAACATTATGTTGCGCCATTTTACATTTTAAACGAGGGAGATTAAAATCTCCAAGGAGTAAAATATTTGGGGTGGGATTTTCTAGCCTATCCAGATAGCTATCTATCTTCCTTAACTGATCTGTGAATTCCTCCGCAGTTGCTGATGGTGGTTTGTATACTGTGGTGTACCATGTGTCATGTATGCACTGTGGTGTAGCATATGTTATGTATGCACTGTGGTGTAGCATGTGTCATGTATGCAATGTGGTGTAGCATGTGTCATGTATGCACTGTGGTGTAGCATGTGTCATGTATGCACTGTAGTGTAGCATGTGTCATGTATGTACTGTGGTGTAGCATGTGTCATGTATGTACTGTGGTGTAGCATGTGTCATGTATGCACTGTAGTGTAGCATGTGTCATGTATGCACTGTGGTGTAGCATGTGTCATGTATGCACTGTGGTGTAGCATGTGTCATGTATGCACTGTGGTGTAGCATGTGTCATGTATGTACTGTGGTGTAGCATGTGTCATGTATGCACTGTGGTGTAGCATGTGTCATGTATGCACTGTAGTGTAGCATGTGTCATGTATGCACTGTGGTGTAGCATGTGTCATGTATGCACTGTGGTGTAGCATGTGTCATGTATGCACTGTGTGTAGCATGTGTCATGTATGCACTGTGTTGTAGCATGTGTCATGTATGTACTGTGGTGTAGCATGTGTCATGTATGCACTGTGTGTAGCATGTGTCATGTATGTACTGTGTGTAGCATGTGTCATGTATGTACTGTGGTGTAGCATGTGTCATGTATGCACTGTAGTGTAGCAGTGTCATGTATGCACTGTGGTGTAGCATGTGTCATGTATGCACTGTGGTGTAGCATGTGTCATGTATGCACTGTGGTGTAGCATGTGTCATGTATGTACTGTGTGTAGCATGTGTCATGTATGCACTGTGTGTAGCATGTGTCATGTATGCACTGTAGTGTAGCATGTGTCATGTATGCACTGTGGTGTAGCATGTGTCATGTATGCACTGTAGTGTAGCATGTGTCATGTATGCACTGTAGTGTAGCAGGTGTCATGTATGCACTGTGGTGTAGCATGTGTCATGTATGCACTGTAGTGTAGCATGTGTCATGTATGCACTGTGTGTAGCATGTGTCATGTATGTACTGTGTGTAGCATGTGTCATGTATGTACTGTGTGTAGCATGTGTCATGTATGCACTGTGTGTAGCAGTGTCATGTATGACTGTGTGTAGCATGTGTCATGTATGCACTGTGGTGTAGCATGTGTCATGTATGCACTGTGGTGTAGCATGTGTCATGTATGCACTGTAGTGTAGCATGTGTCATGTATGTACTGTGTTGTAGCATGTGTCATGTATGTACTGTGTTGTAGCATGTGTCATGTATGCACTGTGGTGTAGCATGTGTCATGTATGCACTGTGGTGTAGCATGTGTCATGTATGTACTGTGTTGTAGCATGTGTCATGTATGCACTGTGGTGTAGCATGTGTCATGTATGCACTGTGTTGTAGCATGTGTCATGTATGCACTGTGGTGTAGCATGTGTCATGTATGCACTGTGGTGTAGCATGTGTCATGTATGCACTGTGGTGTAGCATGTGTCATGTATGCACTGTGGTGTAGCATGTGTCATGTATGCACTGTGTTGTAGCATGTGTCATGTATGTACTGTGGTGTAGCATGTGTCATGTATAACTATGTATTGAATGTGAGACTTGTCCACCATTTTGGGATCTTTATTAACGAAACGTATCGCTCACATCACAGGCTTCTTCAGTCGTCAGTGCTTAGTGGTCAGTCCCTCAACCTTGATAGGTGGTGGTCAGTCCCTCAACCTTGATAGGTGGTGGTCAGTCCCTCAGCCTTGATATGTGGTGGTCAGTCCCTCAACCTTGATAGGTGGTGGTCAGTCCCTCAACCTTGATAGGTGGTGGTCAGTCCCTCAACCTTGATAGGTGGTGGTCAGTCCCTCAACCTTGATAGGTGGTGGTCAGTCCCTCAGCCTTGATATGTGGTGGTCAGTCTCTCAACCTTGATAGGTGGTGGTCAGTCCTCAACCTTGATAGGTGGTGGTCAGTCCTCAACCTTGATAGGTGGTGGTCAGTCCCTCAACCTTGATAGGTGGTGGTCAGTCCCTCAACCTTGATAGGTGGTGGTCAGTCCCTCAACCTTGATAGGTGGTGGTCAGTCCCTCTGCATTGATATTTGGTGGTCAGTCCCTCAGCCTTGATAGGTGGTGGTCAGTCCCTCAGCCTTGATAGGTGGTTGTCAGTCCCTCAGCCTTGATAGGTGGTGGTCAGTCCCTCAACCTTGATAGGTGGTGGTCAGTCCCTCAGCCTTGATAGGTGGTGGTCAGTCCGTCAGCCTTGATAGGTGGTGGTCAGTCCCTCAACCTTGATAGGTGGTGGTCAGTCCCTCAACCTTGATAGGTGGTGGTCAGTCCTCGGCCTTGATAGGTGGTGGTCAGTCCTCAACCTTGATAGGTGGTGGTCAGTCCTCAACCTTGATAGGTGGTGGTCAGTCCCTCGGCCTTGATAGGTGGTGGTCAGTCCTCAACCTTGATAGGTGGTGGTCAGTCCTCAACCTTGATAGGTGGTGGTCAGTCCCTGAGCCTTGATAGGTGGTGGTCAGTCCCTCAGCCTTGATAGGTGGTGGTCAGTCCCTCGGCCTTGATAGGTGGTGGTCAGTCCCTTAACCTTGATAGGTGGTGGTCAGTCCCTCAACCTTGATAGTTGGTGGTCAGTCCTTCGGCCTTGATAGGAGGTGGTCAGTCCCTCAGCCTTGATAGGTGGTGGTCAGTCCCTCAACCTTGATAGGTGGTGGTCAGTCCCTCGGCCTTGATAGGTGGTGGTCAGTCCCTCAACCTTGATAGGTGGTGGTCAGTCCCTCGGCCTTGATAGGTGGTGGTCAGTCCCTCGGCCTTGATATAAACTTGGTAAATTCTAGAGGGACTAATTCCGAATCTTCACACGGAAATCACTCCCTGTGAAAGAAAGCGACTGCACAGGCAATGCAACATCCCTCCAAGAAAAAACAGGGGCGCCATGAGTCGCTAAGAGACAACATAATAAGTGTCAGGGGTCCAAGATTGTTCAGCTGCCTCCTAGCATTCATAAGGGGAATTACCAATTGACCCCTGGCTGTCTTCAAGAGGGAGCTGGACAGGCCTGACCAGCCGGGCTGTGGTTCGTATGTCGTTTCGCGTGCGGCCAGCAGTAACAAACTGGTTAATCAATCAATCAACTTTATTTCTGATAATATTACAAAGTGGGGTTTACATATTATGTTATTTATACATTTTATGAATTATTTATTACAAGAAGGCCAATAATATGCCTAGGTATGCCTAGGCATTTCAGGCAGTCTTATACTAGATCTTACTCTCTAGTGACACAATGATTATACTGGTATTAAGGTTAGGTAATTGTAGTGATTAACTATTTTTACAAAATTGAGGTAGTTCAAAAATTTAAGAATTTAACAATTAGTTTATATATTATTGGAAATGGTGACGTGTTGGCATGATACAGTTTCTATTTTGGAGTGTCTTAGGCAAACTTATGACTAGCTTAAGAATTATGAAGTAATAGTTGTGTTAGAATTTTGTTGACAGTCACGTGCAAATTAAGGGGAATCACAGATATCAATAAGTGTATTTTGCTGTGGATATGTGCAAGATAAAGTAGTTTTCATGTGGTTAGCTACCGTTTGGGTGTAAGTGAGATAAGATGTTTTTTTAACGGTGCTTTTGAAAATGGAGGTTGTGTCTGCAGTTCTAAAGTTTTCAGGCAGGAGTTCCAGACTTTAGGCCCTTTTATGCATTGAATTTTTGTATAGATTTAGTCGGACACGGGGAATGTCAAAGAGATGATTGTGACTGGTATTATGTCTATGGGTCCTGTCACAACTGTCAAGAAAGTGTTTTAGTTCAGGGTTAATATTGGAATTTATGGTTGTATAAATGTAGATTGCAGAGTAGTAAGTGTGGATGTTCTGAACAGTGAGTAGGTTTAGGTCTTTGAAGAGTGGGGGGTGTTGCCTAGCGTTGGATTGTGTGATAATTCTTACTGCGGCTTTTTGTTGGGTTATTATTGGCTTTAGGTGTCTTGCTGCTGTTGATCCTCTGATCCACCACGAGGCCTGGTCATGGACCCCTGATCCACCACGAGGCCTGGTCATGGTCCCCTGATCCACCAGGAGGCCTGGTCATGATCCCCTGATCCACCAGGAGGCCTGGTCATGATCCCCTGATCCACCAGGAGGCCTGGTCATGATCCCCTGATCCACCAGGAGGCCTGGTCATGGACCCTTGATCCACCACGAGGCCTGGTCATGATCCCCTGATCCACCACGAGGCCTGGTCATGGTCCCCTGATCCACCAGGAGGCCTGGTCATGGACCCTTGATCCACCACGAGGCCTGGTCATGATTCCCTGATCCACCACGGAGGCCTCGGTCATGGTCCCCTGATCCACCACGAGGCCTGGTCATGGTCCCCTGATCCACCACGAGGCCTGGTCATGGTCCCCTGATCCACCACGAGGCCTGGTCATGGACCCTGATTCACCACGAGGCCTGGTCATGGTCCCCTGATCCACCACGAGGCCTGGTCATGGTCCCCTGATCCACCACGAGGCCTGGTCAGGTCCCCTGATCCACCAGAAGGCCTGGTCATGGATCCCGATCCACCACGAGGCCTGGTCATGGTCCGAGCCTCGAGGGCGTTGGCCCCTCGAAACACCCTCCAGGTATCCAGATCCCTATGGGGTTTAGCGCTTCCCAAAAAATAATAATAATAATAATAAATAATAACTAGAGGCGGCTCAGTGACTCTGGAGGGATATAAGATTACCACATGATGTATAAAGCGCTAAAGTCGTGAGAGTCCAGCAGAGCTTCAAGAACGGGAGATAATCAGGCTTGATTCGAGAAAGGAGGGTTAGCTCAATTTCCTTGCATCAAGAGCTTTTCACCAGCAACAACGCACCTCTATATACGTTAACAATACTTCACCCGTATGGGTTGGAACCCACTACGAGGGTTCACGCTTAAGTAACATTACTTCTGGAACTTTCACTCGAGGTTCTTATCTTCAGGAACAACCCGGCTCTGAGGGGTACTATTGCTTTGCCTGGATTTTTATGGGTTGTTATTAGGAGCAGTGACAGCTAAAGGTCGCCCTAGCAAAGGTCAACACTAGTCTGTTACCTCAGCAGTAGATCCGGTTCACAACCAAAGGTTCCAGGATCAATACGAGGAAGGTGAAGCCCTTGGCCACGTCTTCTTCACCTGTTTCCCCCATTCACCAGCAGTAACAGGTTAAATAGGTTTACCTGGTTTACCTGGAGAAAGTTCCAGGGGTCAACGCCCCCGCGACCCGGTCTGTGACCAGGCCCCATATTGATCAGAGCCTGATCAGCCAGGCTGTTACTGCTGGCCGCACGAGTCCGACGAACGAACCACAGCCCGGCTGGTCAGGATGATTTTAGGTGCCGTCCAGTGCCTGCTTGAAGACAGCCAAGGGTCTATTGGAATTCCCTTATGTACGCTGGGAGGCTGTTGAACAGTCTTGGGCCCATGCCCTTTTTTATTGTGTTGCCCTCAACGTGCTAGTGGCACCCCTGCTTTTCAATGGGGGATGTTCATCGTCTGCCGAGTCTTTTGCTTTCGTAGGAGTGACCCCGGGGCAAGTTTGGTACTAATTTTTAGGATTTTCCAAGTGTATATAATAATATATCTCTCCCGCCTGCGTTCTAGGGAGACAGGTTTAGGAACCAAGGTTCTGAATTGAGGTGGTTTATCGCAGTTATGGTCCTGTAAGGTTTCTGCACATTTTCTAGGTCAGCAATTTTACCTGCCTTGAAAGGTGCGGGTTAGTGGCAGCAATTTTCCCAGCCTAGATAGAAAAGCGACCGAAAAGTGTCATCATGGGTTTGGGCATCCCTGGTTTTGAAGGTTCTCATTATCCATCCCGTCATTTTTCTAGATGCGATTGCTACAGTGTTTTGGTCCTTGGGGGGAGATCCTCTGACATGATCACTCCCAGGTCTTTGAATTAGTTTTTCGCTCTATTGTGTGGTTGGAATTTGTTTTATACCCGATGAGATTTTAATTTCACGTTTTCCATATCTGAGTAATTAAATTTCTCATCATTGAATTCATATTGTTTTCTGCAGCCCATTTAAAGATTTGTTTGATGTCTGCTTGGAGTCTTGCAGTGTCATCAATGGTGGTTACCTGCAGGATTCGGTGTCATCTGCAAAGGAAGACACGGCACTGTGGTTTATACCCCCGTCTATGTCCGAAAAGAGGATGAGGAACAAGAGGGGAGCGAGTACTGTGCCTTGTGGAACAGATTTTTTTCACCATAGCCCCTCTAGACTTTACTATGTTGACTATGTTAGGAAATTATAGATCCATTTTTACCAACTTTTCCTGTTATTCCTTTATCACACATTTTGTGTGCTATTACACCATGGTCACACTTGTCGGCTTTTGCAAAGTCTGTGTATATAACATCTGCATTCTTTTGTCTTCTAGAGCATCCAGGACCTTGTCGTAGTGGTCCAGTAGTTGGGACAGACAGGAGCGACCTGCTCTAAACCCATGCTGCCCTGGGTTGTGTAAGGGGATGGGTATCTAGATGAGTGGCGATCTTGCTTCTTAGAACCCTTTCAAAGATTTTTATGATTGGGGGGTGTTGGGGGGATTGGGGGCTGTAGTTCTTTGCTATTGCTACTGCCCCCCTTTTTGGAGTGGGGCATGTTGTTGTTTTTAGTAACTGCGGGACGACCCCAGTGTCCATGCTCCCTCCATAGGATTTTTAAAAAACCCCGTGATAGGGGGTTAGCTTGATGAACACGGAGTTTCATGAGTCTGGGCCTGGGGGGGGAGTGCATGGGCATGTCATTTATCGCCTCTTTCAAACAAGGCGTCAGGATAATGTCAGAAATTTGCGTCTATCAAGTTCCCCTGGCACTTCCTAAAAATCATTTAGGTTCGACTTTCCGTCTGGTTAGCTGCTCGCTAAAAAATGAGTCAAACTGGGACTTTAGTAACTTACTCATTTCCTTTTTTCATCTGTGTAGGACCCATCCGTTTAAGTAGGGGCCCAATACTGGGTGTTGTTCTCGACTTTGATTTGGGGATAAGAAAAGAAATACTTTGGGTTTTTTTTTTAATTTTTTATTTTTTTAGTTCTTCCCGATTTCTTGATTCCTAAGATTCCTTTTTTTTAATTGATGTTTCCATTTCTCTTACCAGTGTCTCCCTACGTATTTCAGATATATTGGCCTCCCCTTCCGTCTTTATTCTTTTTCCTTTTTCCCGTATAGGGGCCCCCTTTTAGTTTAATCTCCTCCTTTTTAAAAGGGAATTTTCTTGAGCAAACCTCAAGTTCCAAGAGTTAATTTTTTTTAGACATAGGTTAGGATCTGGATTTTGGTAAACTTCCCCTTTATAAAATTTGGACCCTTGGGGTTTCTTGGGCCCACCCATGTTTTTTGTTAATAGTTGAATTTGGTGAAAACCCCCCGGCTGATCAATTTTTTTTGGCTCTGTTCCCCCCCTACATGTCTGGACCCTATTATAGTGATTGAGTATATTGTTTTTGATATGATGACATTTCAAACAGAAACATTGTTAGTGAAGATGAGGTAAAGGATTTCCAATCTTGTAGGCTCTATTATTTGCTGGTTTAAGGTGAATTTGGTGCAAGATTTAAAAAAATTTGGGGGAGTTTCATCTGAGCTGCCTCCTGGTGTTATCCTCCCCATTTTTTGCAATATTCCTCCATTTTTGGTGCCCTTAGGTTGAAGTCCCCAGGAGCAAAGACGTTGGGGGCAGGGGGGGGAAGGTTTTCCAAACAGTGGTCAATTTTCAGAAGCTGTTCCTGGAATTGTTTGGCGTTGCATCCGGGGTTTTTTTACAAACCCAATGACCAGGTTTGATTCTCGATCGTTTCCAATTTAAAAACCCCCATTTAATTTAGTGTTCTGAGATATAATGACTGTGATAAACAGGCTAGATTTTGGGGCCCCCTTGTCTGGTGTTTAAAAAAAACTGAGGTTAAATAAAACCTTTGTTTTCAACATTAAAAAAAAATTTTCATCTTTCCACTGAAATTATTAGATCAAAGGGAACGGCGATATGCCGATCAAAAATAATCCCGACACTAGTGACCAGAACTTTTTTGGTGGTAACCCGCAGGGGACGAGCTGCTGAAACTAAAAAGTTTAGAATCAGAAAGGGGGAAAGAGATCTGTATATTTCGCCCTCAGTCACAGACCCCCCTTTCCGATAGGCGTACATGTTAAGGGGTAAATATATGGTGGTTTATTACTTGGTGACGATGAGTGGGGGGACTATGGGGAAAAAGTGGCGTAAAAAGGTTTGGGAGTCTCATACGGACAGCCACGGGGAGGGGAAGCAGAATCGTGTTAAAATGTAGGATTTAGAATAAGGGGTTTAAAGCGTCTAGTTT
>WNWK01051735.1:0-12390 GCA_009830355.1 Cherax destructor | reverse complement strand
GTTATTCCCTGATCCATTGCAGTGCTTTCCTTACTATTTCTGCCTCCTCCTCTAGTTTTTGAACCAGTCTATTGTGTGTGGTACTATATCGAAAGCCTTCTTACAGTCAAAAAAAAAAAAGATGTACTCAACCCATCCCTCTCTCTCCTGTCTTACTTCTGTTATCTTGTCGTAGAACTCAAGTAGGTTTGTGACACAGGATTTCCCATCCTTGAAGCCGTGCTGGTTGTTACGCATCAGCTCAATCCTTTCTATGTGCTCCACCACTCTTCTCCTGATAATCTTCTACATTACTTTACTTACTATACATATCAGTGACACTGGTCTGTGGTTTGATGCTGCCTGTTTGTCTCCTTCCTTAAAAAACTGGAACTACATATGCTGTTTTCCATACCTCAGGTAGTATCCCTGTTTCGATAGATTCATTGAAGATTTCTACTAGCGGCACACACAGTTCCTCTGCTCCCTCTCTCTCAGAACCCATGGAGAGATGTTATCTGGGTCCACCGCCTTCGAGGTATCTAGTTCACCTAGCAGTTTCTTCACCTCTTCCTTGTGTTGGTACACCCTACACTAGCAGTTTCTTCACCTCTTCCTTGTGTTGGTACACCCTACACTAGCAGTTTCTTCACCTCTTCCTTGTGTTGGTACACCCTACAGCCTCGGTTTGCTGGAAGAATTTTTGTCTCCACTGTGACCACTTCTCTAAATCTAGTGTTAATTTCTTTACATACTTCCCAGTCACTCTTTGTGAGCTCCCTCCTTCCTTCCTCAACCTAATTACCTGATACTTGACTCTTGTTTTCCTTTGATGGGACTGTATAATAACTTTGAGTCAGATTTGGCTTCGATACTATGTCATTCTCATATTGCGCTGAACCCTCTCTTCTTATCCATGCATATTTGTTTCTGGTTCTTCTACTCAACTTCTTGTTTTCTTGAGTTCTTTGCCTTTTATACTTTTTCCACGCTCTAGCACACTTAGCTTTGGCCTCTTTACACCTCCAGGTAAACCCTGGGCTGACCTGGGCTGACCTGGGCTGTCAGCTTTTCTATTACCCTTGGTAGGATTTTTCTCTCTGCCTCCCTGCACTCTGTGGTCACTTGTTCCATCATATCATTTACTGTCTTTCCCTCTAGACCTCTTTCCCACTGCACCTCATACAGGAATCGCCTCATACCTGTGTAGTTCCCTTTTTGGAAGTTTGGCTTCTCTCGTCCTGCATGTGCTGCTTCATTCTCCACTGTTAATTCTACAGGGCATTCGAAATTCAGGACCACGTGGTCACTAGCGCCAAGGGGTCTTTCATGTATAATATCCCCTAGGACTGAACTGTTCAAAGTGAATACGAGGTCCAACCTTGCTGGAACATCCTCTCCTCTCTCTCTTTGGCTGTATCCCTTACATATAAATTAGACACATATGCAACACTTGGGTATCTTTATTGAGGAAACGTTTCGCCACACAGTGGCTTCATTAGTCCAATACAAAGTAGAAAGTTGTAAGGAGAGGAGGAGTTTGAGGTAATCAGTCCCTCGGCCTGGAGTCGATGTGTTCAGTCCATCAATCTTGTAGAAAGTACAGCACATATTCTTGTTTGTTGTTGTAGGTTCGCCGGTACATCCGGCCCGGGTCTTCTCCAAATGGTGACCCGGCATTGGCCCCTACAGCACATGGCCGTAGAGGTGGCTTATATACTGTAGTCAGGTGAGGCGAAGCAGCAGGAGGCTGAGTCATAGTGGTACCATCCACTAGTCGAAGTAGTAGTAACTGTAATAGTAGTAATAGTAATAGTTGCAGAAGTTGTGGTAGTAGTAGAAGTAGTAGAATAGTCGTAGATGAAGTCTAAGAAATGAGAACTGATGATCACTGTCATTGTTTTGACTCGGTGATATGCGATGCTTCTCACATCAATGAGTGGAGACATTAGCAGTGCAACTCAGTATTCTTGGTAATTATTCTATTTATACTGTTATTACTACTACTAATACTATAACTCAGCTACTACTAGTAGTAGCTGCACTCCAGTCTGTGCCTCATTTATCACTACCACAACTACATTCTTACTGCCACCTTCCTTTCTGTTGCAACAATTCTACCACTACTGATACTACTACTTCTACTTCGACTACTGCTAATACAACTACTTCTATTACTACTGCTACTATTACAACTACTATTACTACTACTATTAAAACTACTACTACTATTACTACTACTACTTTCCTTCACACTATACACTAACTATTCTATACTACTACCGTCCTCCGCACTTCTCTCGTATATATTATGGCTCTATATCCTCCTCGCTTCTCTCTTACTCGTTCATGGTACAAAGCGAACAGAAACGTTGTCATATAATTCAGTCTCATATATTGGAGTTAATTACGTATTTAATATACTCAATTCAGCAAAAGCAAAAAAAAAAAAAAAATAACTGAGCCTTGCGATGTTTGGACCTGGGTTCATGTGATCCACACTCAGTTGTGCAACAAGACCCAGTGTAATAACCTACTTCAGTTTATATACAAATAAATGTTGTTATAGCAGAGCAAAAAAAATATAATTAACCTTGCCAGGTGTCGAACCTGGTATCTTCTGACCGTAGTCAGAAGTGTTTCCTGTTACACCACAAGGTCTTAAGTAGTAATTTAATACAGTTTATATATATATATATATATATATATATATATATATATATATATATATATATATATATATATATATATATATATATGTATGTGTGTGTGTGTGTGTGTCATCGATTAGGTAAAACTGGTCAATTAGCAAGAACTCATCTAAAATAAAGTCTTTTCTAAAATTTTCTCTTATACATTTAAAGATATATTTTTTCATTTATGTTAATGTAAAATTTATAATTTTGTACCAAGAGAAACTTTGAAAACCTACCTAACCTTATTATAACAAGCGCAATTTAATTTAGCCTAACCCAACTAAATATATACTTTAGATATGTTAACAATAATTTAATAATAAACAAACACAATGAAATATATTTTTTCGTTAGGTTCAGAATGATTTTTTCGAAATTATTGCATACACAAATTTTCGCTTGTCTTATATGGCAAGAAGAGCGTTGGTATTTAAGCCAAAACGCAAGTTTTACCTAATCGGCACGACATATATATATATATATATATATATATATATATATATATATATATATATATATATATATATTATTATGTGCACAGAACGAGTGGTATTGATCAATAATAACACTGTGACTAGCCGAGGATTCGAATCCATGTCGTTTTGGCCCGCCTCATGGTGAGCGAAAATCACACATGATGCTATAACCCACGAAACCACACAATCCTACAAGATCCAAGCACAGCAGAGCTATGTGTTTTACCTTGATCCGAGGACATATGGTGGTGTGGGTGCTGTGCTAATTTCATTCTGCTCCCAGTTTGGTGTACTAGCCTCACGAGCAGTATATATATATTATTGAACCAACGAACGAGTGGTATTGATCAATAACAACACTGCGACTAGCCGAGGATTCGAACTCATGTCGTTCTGGCCCGCCTCATGGTGAGCGAAAATCACACATGTCGCTCTAGCCCCGGGGACCACGCAATCCTACAAGAACCAAACACACAGCAGAGCTATGTGTTTTACCTTGATTCGGGGATATATGGTGGTGTGGGTGCCTATGAGCTAATTTCACTCTACTCTCCGCTTGGTGTACTAGCCTCACGAGCAGTATATACAGTGCTCGTCACGGCATTACGCCGGGTAAGCGCCCTGGCATAATGCCGTGACGAAAATCAAAGGCCTACCATAGAGGGGGTCATTTTTCTTGAGTGCATTAAGCCAGGTAGCAGCCGTTAGCATGACGTCACGGCCTGCCGCCACACTACACAGTGACTCCTAAGTGCTAACGTGGCTGCCGTGGTGAGAGGAAGTGTTGCACTTTTGTCCCTCATCTTTGTTTTAAGAACATAAAAACATAAGAATGGAGGAACACTGCAGAAGGCCTACTGGCCCATACAAGGCAGGTCATTATCAAAACGACCCCTAATCAAAACTACCCAAGAATTTACTCCCGTATCCACGACACCAATCAAACTCAGCCCCTCCCACTCATATATTTGTCCAATCTGTTTTTAAAGCCACCCAGATTGTTCCACGCATCTACAACTCTGATCGAAAACCAGTACTTACCTATGTCCTTTCTAAATCTAAATTTATCCAACTTAAATCCATTTTTTCTGGTTCTTACCTGCTTCGATACCCTCTGTACTTTATTAATATCACCTTTGTTTATGCCCATCATCCACTTATACACTTCGATGATATCTCCCCTCATTCTACGTCTCTCCAGAGAGTGGAGATTCAAGGCTCTAAGTCTGTCTTCATACGGGAGATTCTTTATACAGTAAATCATTTTAGTCATTCTTCTCTGTATGTTCTCTAATGAGTCTAAATCCATCCTGTAGTAAGGAGACCAAAACTGAGCGGCATAATCCAAATGAGGCCTCACTAGTGATGTATAGACCTATACATGTTTGATTATGGGTAAAAGGAAGTCTTTAACACCTGAAACTATAGCTCAAATCATAGGGCTTCACAAAGCTGGGCACCAGACGAAAGAAATAGTGGAGAATGTTGTGTGTGAGCGTTCAATGGGGAACTGGGTGCAGAGTTTCAAGGCTGGTGGCGATGTCGAGTTACCGTCTGCAAAACCTCGGCCTGGCCCCTCGAAGAAGACATCTGTTCGTACCTTAACTATGTTAAAGAAACAGTTAGAGAGTCCACCTAAGATAACTGCTAGATAATTGAAAGAAAATAACCCACATCTTCTCTCAGAGGTGTCTGTAAGAACTGTTAACAGACGTGTGTCAGAACTGGGCTACAGTAGTCACCGCCAGGTTAAGAAACCGATCCTCTCAAAGTCACAGAAGAAACGTAGGCTGGATTATGCAAAGAAATATCTTCACTGGAATCCTCAACAGTGGTCTGAAGTGCTTTGGAGTGATGAAGCAATCTTCACCATCACCTGTAACCGTCTGGGACATGTGTACCAGCCCAGAGGTAGTGACACAGTAGACCCAACCTGCACATGTGGGACCACCAAACACCCAGACTTGGTCATTGTTTAGGGGTGTTTCAGTGCTGAGTGTTGGTGAACTCATTGTGTTTCTCAAAAACTAGCATATGAACCAGTATAATTACCTGGAGTTGTTGTGTGGCAATTTGCCTGAGGCATTTGACAAGTGTTTACCTGGAGTTTACCTGGAGAGAGTTCCGGGGGTCAACGCCCCCGCGGCCCGGTCTGTGACCAGACCTCATGGTGGATCAGGGCCTGATCAACCAGGTTGTTACTGCTGGCCGCACTCAGTGTGGGGTTACGGTTTTTATGCAGGACGGTGCACCGTGTCATACCGCCAAATCTGTAGTTCAGTGGCTTAAGGACTGTGAAGTGAGGTTCTTTAATGACTGGCCAGACAATTCCCCAGACCTAAACCCTATTGAGAACCTCTGGTCAATAGTGAAACGAAGTATACTGGGCAATGATATCAGTTCCATCCTGCGGCTGGAGGCTGCTCTACATGAGGCATGGAATAATATACCTCCCCAAACCCTCAAGAATTTGTGAGAGAGTCTTCCTACATGGCTGAGGGACGTGATTAAGCGTAAAGGACGCAGCACCAAGTATTAAAACCTCAGTAAATGTGCAAATATATATATTATAATCTTTCATGGTATGCATTTGTTTTGGTACGTGTGTGGAGGAGGGGCGGCTTAACGCCATGACGAGCACTGTATATATTATTGTAACCATGAACGAGTGGTATTGATTAATAACAACACTGCGACTAGCAGAGGATTTGAACCCATGGCATCTTAGTTAGCCTCATGGTGAGCAAAACACACATGACACACTCTAACCCACGGGACCAGGCACTCCTACAAGAACCAAGCACACAGCAGAGCTATGTGTTTTACCTTGATCCGAGGATATACGGTGTTGTGAGTGCCTCTGAGCTAATTTCATTCTACTCCCCGTATCGTGTATTAGCCTCACTAGCAGTATATATATATATATATATATATATATATATATATATATATATATATATATATATATATATAATTAAATATATATAACCACGAGCAGGGGTAGTGATCGATAACAACACTGGGACTAGCGACTAAAATGAAATTAGCTCAAGGCACCCAAACCACCGTATGTCCTTGGATCAGGTAAACCCTAGCTCTGAGGTGTGCGGTTCTTGTAGGATTGCGTGGTCCAGTGGGTTAAAGTCATGCGTGATTTTCGCTCACCATGAGGCGGGCCAAAACGACATAGGTTTGAATCCTCGCTAATCGTGTTATTGACGGAATCATGACAGAAATGTTAAAAGCAGGGAGGATATAGTGCTGGAGTGGTTGGTATTTTTGTTTAATAAATGTATGAAAGAGGAAGGTACCTAGGGATTGGCAGAGAGCATGTATAGTTCCTTTATATAAAGGAAGGGGGATAAAAGAGAGTGTAAAAATTATAGGGGAATAAGTTTACTGAGTATACCAGGTAAGTGTATGGCAGGTTTTTATTGAAAGAATTAGAGGTAAGACAGAGAGTAGGACTGCAGATGAGGAGGAGGCTTTAGAGTGGGTAGGGGATGTGTAGATCAAGTGTTTACAGTGAAGCATATATGTGAACATTATTTAGATAAAGGTAGAGAAGTTTTATTGCATTTATGGATTTAGAAAAGGCATATGATAGAGTGGATAGGGGAGCAATGTGGCAAAGGTTGCAAGTGTATGGAATAGGTAGTAAGTTACTGAAGGCTGTAAAGAGTTTTTATGAGGATAGTGAGGCTCAGGTTAGGGTGTGTAGGAGAGGGAGATTACTTCTGGTAAAAGTAGGTCTTAGACAGGGATGTGTAATGTCACCATAGTTGTTTAATATATTTATAGATAGGGTTGTAAAAGAAGTAAATGCTAGGGTGTTGGGAGAGGGGTGGGATTAAATTATGGAGAATTAAATGAAAAATGGGAGTTGACACAGTTACTTTTGCTGATGATACTGTGCTTATGGGAGATTCTAAAGAAAAGTTGCAAGGTTAGTGGACGAGTTTGGGAGAGTGTAAAGGTAGAAGTTAAAAGTGAACATGAGGGTATCAAACGATTTAAATAAAGAAAAATTGGATATCACATTGGAGAGAGGGATTATGAAGAAGTAAATGTTTTCAGATATTTGGGAGTTGACGTGTCAGCGGATGGGTTTATGAAGGATGAGGTTAACCATAGAATTGATGAAGGAAAAAAGGCGAGTGGTGCGTTGAGGTATCTGTGGAGACAAAAAACGTTATCCATGGAGGCAAAGAAGGGAATGTACGAAAGTATAGTGGTACCAACACTCTTATATGGGTGTGAAGCATGGGTTGCAAATGCTGCAGCGAGGAGGAGGCTGGAGGCAGTGGAGATGTCCTGTCTAAGGGCAATGTGTGGTGTCAATATTATGGAGAAAATTCGGAATGTGGAAATTAGGAGAAGGTGTGGAGTTACTTAAAGTATTTGTCAGAGGGCTGAAGAGGGGTTGTTGAGGTGGTTTGGTCATTTAGAGAGAATGGATCAAAGTAGAATGACTTGGAGAGCGTATAAATAGAAAAGGTTGGAGGGAAGGGGTAAAGGAGGTATTGTGGGCGAGGGGCTTGGACTTCCAGCAAGCATGTGTGAGCGTGTTAGATAGGAGTGAATGGAGACGAATGGTTTTTGGGACCTGATGAGCTGTTGGAGTGTGAACAGGGTAACATTGTGTGAAGGGATTCAGGGAAACCAGTTAATTGATTTAGTTGGACTTGAGTCCTGGAAATGGGAAGTACAATGCCTGCACTTTAAAGGAGGGGTCTGGGATAGTGACAGCTGGGAGAGACAATTCTCAGCTGTCGTATCTGAGCTTCTCTGCAAAGACAGTGATTATGTATGTGTGTGGTGATAGTGTTGAATGATGATGAAAGATATATTTTTTTCAATTATGTTAATGTATGAATTTGATTTTTTTTCCAAGAGAAACTTTGAAAACCTACCTAACCTTATTACAACAAGCGTAATTTAATTTAGCCTAACCCAACTAAATATATTTTAGATACGTTAACATTAATTTAATAATAAACAAACACAATGAAATATATTTTTTTCGTTATGTTCAGAATGATTTTGGCAAAATTATTGCATACACAAATTTTCACTTGTCTTATATGGCAAGGAGAGCGTTGCTATTTAAGCCAAAATCGCAAGTTTTACCTAATCGGCACGACATATATATATATATATATATATATATATATATATATATATATATATATATATATATATATATATATATATATATATATATATATATATATATATATATATATATATATATATATATATATATATATATTCTAGGTAGTAGGTTGGTAGACAGCAACCACCCAGGAAAGAACACCCGTCCTGCCAAATGAGTGTAAAACGGAAGAAAGTAATTGTTTTACATGATGGTAGGATTGTTGGTGTCTTTTTTCTGTCTCATAAACATGCAAGATTTCAGGTACGTCTTGCTACTTCTACTTACACTTAGGTCACACTACACATGCATATACATGCATATATATATACATACCCCTCTGGGGTTTCTTCTATTTCTTACTAGTTCTTGTACTTGTTAATTTTCTCTTATCTCCATGGTGAAGAGGAACAGAATTCTTCCTCCGAAAGCCATGTGTGTCGTAAGAGGCAACTAAAATGCCTTGAGCAAGGGCTAGTAACCCCTTCTCTTGTATACATTACTAAAGATAAAAAGAGAAACTTTTGTTTTTCTTTTTGGGCCACCCCGCCTCGGTGGGATACTGCCAATTGCGTGGTCCTGTGGGTTAGAGCGCCATGTGTGATTTTCGCTCACCATGGGGCTAGCAAACGACATGGGTTCGAAACCTTGGGTATATATATACCCGAGGATTCGAACCTATCGTATATATATATATATATATATATATATATATATATATATATATATATATATATATATATATATATATATATATATATATATATATATATATATATATCGTACCGAATAGGTAAAACCTGCTATTTTGGCTTAATAGCAACGCTCTTCTTGCCGAATAAGGCAATAAAAATTTGTGTATACAATAATTTTCAAAACCATTCTGAACCTCACAAAAAATGTATTTCAGTGCGTTTGTTTATTATTAAATTATGTAAACTTATTTAAAATATATTTAGTTGGATTAGGCTAAATAAAGTTGCCTTGAGACGGCGTGTAAAGGTAGAAAGTTAAAAGTGAACATAGATAAGAGTAAGGTGATGCGGGTATCAAACGATTTAAATAAAGAAAAATTGGATATCACATTGAGAGAGGATTATGGAAGAAGTGAATGTTTTCAGATATTTGGGAGTTGACGTGTCAGCGGATGGGTTTATGAAGGATGAAGTTAACCATAGAATTGATGAAGGAAAAAGGTGAGTGGTGGTTGAGGTATCTGTGGAGACAAAAACGTTATCCATGGAGGCAAAGAAGGAATGTACGAAAGTATAGTGGTACCAACACTCTTATATGGGTGTGAAGCATGGGTTGCAAATGCTGCAGCGAGGAGGACTGGAGGCAGTGGAGATGTCCTGTCTAAGGGAAATGTGTGGAGTAAATATTATGCAGAAAATTAGGAATGTGGAAATTAGGAGAAGGTGAGGAGTTACTAAAAGTATTTGTCAGAGGGCTGAAGAGGGATGTTGAGGTGGTTTGGTCATTTAGAGAGAATGGATCAAAGTAGAATGACTTGGAGAGCGTATAAATCTGTAGGGAAAGGAAGGCGAGGTAGGGTCGTCCCTAGAAAGGTTGGAGGAAGGGTAAAGGAGGTATTGTGGGCGAGGGGCTTGGACTTCCAGCAAGCATGTGTGAGCGTGTTAGATGGGAGTGAATGGAGACGAATGGTTTTTGGACATGACGATCTGTTGGAGTGTGAGCAGGGTAACATTTTGTGAAGGGATTCAGGGAAACCAGTTAATTTATTTAATTGGACTTGAGTCCTGAAATGGGAAGTACAATGCCTGCACTTTAAGGAGGGGTCTGAGATAGTGACAGCTGGGAGGGACTATTCTCAGCTGTCGTATCTGAGCTTCTCTGCAAAGATAGTGAATATGTATGAGTGTGGTGAAAGTGTTTAATGATGATGAAAGTATTTTCTTTTGGGTATTTTCTTTCTTTTGGGTCACCCTGCCTCGGGGGGAGACGGCCGACTTGTTGAAAAAAAAAAAAAAAAAAAAAAAATATATATATATATATATATATATATATATATATATATATATATATATATATATATATATATATATATATATATATATATATATATATATATATATATATATATATATATATATATATATAAAACTTTACAAAACTGGGTTGTTTGAATGTGCGTTGATGTAGTGCGGATGATAAGAAAGAGATGATTGCTGATGTTATGAATGAAAAGAAGTTGGATGTTCTGGCCTAAGCGAAACAAAGCTGAAGGGGTAGGCGAATTTCAGTGGGGAGAAATAAATGGATTAAGTCAGGAGTATCTGAGAGAGTTAAAGCTAAGAAAGGGTAGCAATAATGTTGAAGGATCAGTTATGGAAGGAGAAGAGGAAATATAAATGTAAATTCAAGGATTATGTGGATTAAAATAAGGGTCGGATGCGAAAAGTGGGTCATAATAAGTGTGTATGCACCTGGAGAAGAGAGGAGTGTAGAGGAGAGAGATATTGGGAGATGTTAAGCGAATGTATAAGAACATTTGAACCAAGTGGTAGAGTAATTGTGGTAGGGGACCTAAATGCTAAAGTAGGAGAAATATGTAGAGAGGGTGTGGTAGGTAAGTTTGGGGTGCCAGGTGTAAATGATAATGGGAGCCCTTTGATTGAACTTTGTAAAGAAAGGGGTTTAGTTATAGGTAATACATATTTTAAGAAAAAGAGGATAAATAAGTATACAAGATATGATGTAGGGCGTAATGACAGTAGTTTGTCTGACTACGTATTGGTAGATAAAATACTGTTGAGTAGACTCCAGGATGTACATGTTTATAGGGGGGCCACAGATATATTAGATCACTTTTTAGTTATAGCTACAGTGGGAGTAAAAGGTAGATGGGATACAAGGAAAATAGAAGCAGTAAGCAAGAGAGAGGTGAAGGTTTATAAACTAAAAGGAGGCAGTTAGGGTAAGATATAAACAACTATTGGGGGATTAATGGGCTAGTGAGAGTATAGGCAATGGGGTCGAAGATGTATGGGATAGACTTAAAAATGTAATGATAGAGTGTTCAGCAGAAGTTTGTGGTTACAGGAGAGTGGGTGCTGGGGAAGAAGAGCGATTGGTGGAATGATGATGTAAAAGAGTAGTAAGGAGAAAAATAGCATATGAGAGGTTTTCAAAGTAGAAGTGGATGCAAGGAGGGAAGAGTATATGGAGAGAAAAAGAGAGGGTTAAGATAGTGGTGAAGCAATGTAAAAAGAGACAAATGAGAGATGGTGAGGATGTTATCAACAAATTTTGTTGAAAATAAGAAAAGTTTTGTAGTGAGATTAATAGTTGAGGAAGCCTAGGGAACAAATGGATTTGACAGTTAAAATAGGGGAGGAGAGTTATTAAATGGAGAGTTGGAGGTATCGGAAGATGAGAATATTTTGAGGAGTTGTTAAATGTTGATGAAGACAGGAAGCTGTGATTTCGTATATAGGCAAGGAGGAATAACATCTTGTAGGAGTGTGGAAGAGCCAGTTGTGAGTGTGGGAAAGTTCGTGAAGCAATGGGTAGAATGAAGGGTAAGGCAGCTGGGATTGATAGGATAAAGATAGAAATGTTAAAAGCAGGTAGGATATAGTTTTGGAGTGGTTGGGTATTATTTAATAAATGTATGGAAGAGGTAAGGTCCCAGGATTGCAGAGAGCATGTATTGTTCCTTGTATAAAGGCAAAGGGGCAAAGAGAGTGCAAAAATTATAGGGAATAAGTCTGTTGAGTGTACCTGGTAAAGTGCATGGTAGAGTTATTATTGAAAAATTAAGAGTAAGACAGAAATCAGGATAGCAGATGAACAAGGGGCTTTAGGAAAGGTAGGGGGTGTAGACCAAGTGTTTACAGTGAAACATATAGGTGACAGTATTTTCTTTTGGGGATTTTCTTCTTTTTGGGTCACCTGCCTGGGTGGAAGACGGCCTGACTTGTTGAAAAAAAAAATATATATATATATATATATATGGCCCACTTCTTGCACATTGTGGGAGTTCCACTGGTAAAAAGACAGTCAAGACACTTACACTGGTCAATATAAAAGAAAACAGTCACGACAGTTACATTGGTAAAAA